>JAVCKU010000161.1:4090938-4102549 GCA_032273985.1 Hypsolebias coamazonicus | reverse complement strand
TGTGTTTTTTGAGGGTACTGTGTTAGCTAACTGCTTGGAAATACAGTACTGTACATGTTTAAGGTACAGAATGTACGATGGTGTTGTGTTACGTTGAAAAAAACGTGTTTAAAACGCCGTTAACAGTTCTTTTTCCGACTTAAGGCAAAAATCCGGACTTGCAACCGCCACGTGTAATGAGTTCCGACTTACGTTAAAATCAGGTTACAATCGGTGCGTAGGAACGGAACTCGAACGTAAGTCGAGGACTACCTGTATTTGGTTATGTGCTTTGTATTTGTTGTATGTTTTATGCTGCTGGCTTGGCCAGGTCACACTTGGAAAACAGGTTTATAATCTCAACAAGTTATGTTTCCTGGTTAAATAAAGAATGCATACACACGTACATTGCTGACAGAAGCAGAAATTAGCATTAAAAGTGGAAATTATCCGAAAAAGGCTGAAATTAGCACACACACACAAAACGCAGCTGAAACGTAGCTAAAAAGCAGAAAGAAGTGGCGAGAGCACATTTTTGCTTAATTAGGCTGAAAAAAGTTGAAATGTGTGCAAAAAATGTGGAATTAGCTGAAAAAGCTGAATTTGGCATGAAAACAGCTACAGCATATAGTAGCTCAAATAGCAGAAAAAGCTGAAACTTGCAGAAATAAGCTGAAAGGTGCATAACAAGCTGAAATTGGCAAAAATAAGTTAGACAAAGCACAAAAACATTGTAGTTAGCAGAAGCTGAAAGGTGCACAAAACACCTGAAATTAGCTGAACAAAAGTTTAAATTTGCACAAAGAAAGTAGCAGTAAAAGCTGTAAACACATCTAAAGATTTGAAGGATGGAAAATGAGCTCAATTCATTTCCCATGAGGAAACAAAAGTGGCAGAAAACGCTAAATATTTCAAAAGGCTAAAGTTGCACAAAAACCAAAAGTCATAGCAGGATTGTCCTGAAAGAGCCGAACGTTTTGATTCATGATTTGATTAAATGGCTTGAAAACTGCGGGATGAGAACTGCATTGAAAACGTACGGAAGAAAAACGCATCTCAACAGTGTGAAGGCTAAAATAACCCCACAATATTAAAGTTTAAACAAAGGTTGGACAATTCTGGCTAAAATTAGGGGTTGGGAATAAAATAGATACAAAACAGTAATGAGGGTACAAAATGGTAACGCAGGGTAAGGCATGAGGGTATGAAATGACTCAGGCAGCTCACCGTTCAGTCGTTATGAAATTAAAACTATTTTGAACATTTATGAAACAAGACTACCATAAATATAGAAAAGAAAGAAACAGCTGGAAGGCCGACACAGATGTGATCTTCATAAAAAAACACCCTGAAATTAAAATAAACAACAATCAAAACTCATAGTGAGCACACGTACAATTACATAATTCACTTTCTCCCACCTAAAGGGTCCAAATAATTCAAGGATCTTCAATAAATTCCTAGTGACTTTAAAAAAGGCCTAAATTTAGGTTTGTTATGTTTTTAAGAGATTAGGCAATTACATAAAACCTACACAAACATCCACTGCTGAGCAAAATGATCTACAGGAAAAGAGAAAAACTCCAATTATTAAAACTGGCATGAGGGGAGAAAAAAAACTTTACACACCTGAAAATAATATTAAAGTGTGTGTGTGAAGGACAGAGTTGTGTGTCTCACTCTGTGATGGAGGAAAACGTTGGAATAAGCAGCAAACTATGGAAAAACTCAACCATTTTACACTTTAGTCAGTGAATGCGCTTCAGCTTAGAACCGGAAGTAGTGTTTTTTCATAACCTCAGCGTAAAAAAAATACACAGAAACATTTGTTTATACATTTCAAGCCTTGTGAAAATACAGTTATGTAAAAATTAAAATAATCCGTCAAAGTTAATTTTACATTTTAAAGGACTTTTATTTTGTCGTTAAACCAACAGTATCTGTAGCTTCCGTGACGTCATTCGCACAATCGTAAACGATAAGAGCAACAGCGGTTGTTTAGAGTTCACTAAGCGTTTAAATTAGACAGGAGGCGGCTCGATCGAGTGCACATTTAACTTAAAAACACTGAAACTGTAAATAAAAGCTCGTCTCGTTGTTTTTATTTTAAAAAATAGCGGCAAACAGGCAGCGAAGTCAAGTGCAACACTAGCTAACGTGAAAGAACCAACACGGCGAGGGAAAGGCTGCCTGCTCGTCATGTTTACAGATTAAAACAACTTGTTTATTGAGATATTTCCTTCAAACTGATGGGGCGAGTGATGCAAAACATTGAAAGCTGTGTTTTAGGTCAATGAAGACGCCAGAGAGTCTCCGGAGCATCTTTCATCTTGGTCTTCCTCACCGCACACACGGATTAAACACCGTCCCTCCGTCCGTGCGGGCAGGCGGTGCTGTTTGTAAACAAATCGGCGTCGCAACACCCGCCTGGCAGCCGGAGGACGAAGCTGCTCACCTTCTTTAGTTGTTGAAGTGCAGAAGTTTGATTTTTATTTGAGGATTTCCATGTTTGAAAAAGTGCTTCCTCTTCGCCTGGCTCTTCAGTTCGACACTTTGGCCGGACTCAACAATCCCGGGAGCTCAGCCAATCAGCGCCGAGCGCCACGAGTCAGCTGTCCAATAGGAAACGGTAGCCCCCCCGGAACCCGTCTGACCAATCAGAATGCAGGAGCAAGTCCGGTCAACCAATCAGAAGCCACGTTTGTGTTTATTAGATAAAAATTATACTGTATACTGTATCGTACTTTAAAGTGTTTTTTTTTTTTTTTTTTTTTTTACCATGGGCATTCATACCATAAAACATACAAAAAGTTAAAACGGGACAAAAAACAAGTTTTAACTGTATATTTAAAAATAAAGATTTAACTGAAGATTAAGAGTTGTAAAAAAGAAGACAGTCAGACCACTGACTGATAAATGGCTGCTGACATTTATTAAATAATAATAATTATTATTAGTTATATGTATTATTATTTATTAAGAATTATTTAATTTCCCTCTGGGATTAATAAAATATTTTTGAATTTGAATATGAAACTAAAATGTTAAAGTAAAAAAAAAAGAAGCTAAACAGAAGCTAAAAGCTATTATCAAACAAACTATAGCTACAACTAAAATTAGACAAACTGTAGCTTTGAAGTAAAAAAAATAGCAACACTAAAGCTAAAATAATCTCAGTTGGAGTTGAGATTAACTAAAACCACTATGACAATAATGAAGCAAGAAGGAACTGAATAACGTTGATGCTTTTCTATGGGGAAAATAATTGTAAATAAAGTTAAGTCAAAAAAGTGTAAAATTTACAAACAGTAAACATCACAGCCCCCTAATATTAATCGAGTCAAAAGTTTTGATACATGAACGGTTAAAATAGCACAAAGTGCACTGAAGAAGTTTGCAAAAATCAAGCAGAGGAAACAATCTGCTGACTCAGCACAATACAGAATGACTCAGTGTTTATTTTAAATGTTTTTATTAAAGTTGCATAAAAGTGTAACAAAATTGGGCAAAAACAAAACCTGTTGTTCATATTGCTACATTTGTTTTTCTAATCATTGTCAAAAAACAAAACGCCTCCACTCCAATCTGCACGGTTTAGCTCTTGAGTTTAGCCTCGATGAGAACGGGTCAAGTTGTTGTTTTTTTTTTCTTTTTTTTCTTCTTTTTTAATGTTTTTGCCAACAGTAAAAAACAAAACAAACATCTGGCTTGTCAATAACAGTCTAAGTAGGTAGAATCCAAACCGGGATTTAAAGAAAAAAAACATTTAAAAATCCGCTCAAGTTCAGCTCCTGTGATCGTTCTGCCCTGATCGGAAACACTCAGAAGAAGAAGTCAAAAGCAATCGCACCAGAACTCATCGGAATGGATTTTTCTTCAACGTACAGGTTCACCCAGGTGTCATGGTCACAATAAAAACAGAGCAGTATCCAGATCTAAACAGAACCACTTGAATCAAGGCCTAAAAGTATCAAACACCTCTAAAAACGATTAAAAAAAAAAAGAATCTCAAAACGAGGAGCGGCAGAAGATTTTCAGATTCTCCACACGCCGTAACTTCAGTCACCATTTTGTTAACAAAAAAACTGACTTTCTCCTGTTTTTTTTATTTTATTTTTTGGTTTAAGTAACATAAATTATACCTAAGGCAACATCTGTTTTATTATAAAAATAAAATAAAAGGAAAGCAAAAATGCAAAAAGATGGGAGCGAAAAGTGAAATGAGCGCAGAGACGAAGGCGAGACGGTAAAAAGGTTTGCAGGAGTTTTAAGAGCTGGTTGCAGGAATCTCAGCGATCTTTCTAATGGGTTTAGCAAGTTTCGGTCTCTAACCGGGTCAGATCAGAACCTGATGGCTTTATTCTCTGAGATGATGGGCGTGGATGGAGAATAGGTCAGGCAAGTAAGCGAGAAAAAGTTTGAAACATCTCCTTCCTGTTCTATTTTAGAGCAAAGTGAGCTCTGAAAATGAACAAAACTATAAAAATATGACAAATGGGGATGCTGTGATTTAAAAAAAGGCAGTTTTTCTCTGTTCTGTCAGTGTGTGATAACGATTAAAAAATGGGAACCAGTCCCATAGCGATAAAAACAAATCTGTCCTAGCTAACAGCAGAATATACAGGCCCAAAAACACTCCCAACTAAGACAGATGTTGCTGTACATTATGTAGCAACACACACTATTAGTGTTTAGCAACACGGACATACATGTTGTATGTTCAGGCCAGACAGCAGCCGCTTCAGAACCTGTGACTGACTGGACGACACGTTTCAGGAAAGAAGTCCTACCCATTTATTCTATAAAAAAAAAGTATTATTTTTAGCCTGGCCACAAAGAAACGACGGCTTCTCCTCCTCGCTGCAGTAAACTCACACAGGATCAGATTTTCTTCACCAAAATGACACAGTGCACGTCGTTTTTTTAAGAAACGCACTAAAAGACGACGGTCTTTAAATGCAACGCTGCAGCAGTGCCTCTGTTTAAGAGGGGGTAGTTTGTAGTGAGCACCTAAAAAAGTAGGTTTCAAAATAAAAAGTGATTCAACTAATCAAGCCCTCAAAGTAAAGCACTAAACAAAAAGATTTAGAAGTGGCAGCTGGATTGTTTGAAAGTTAAAACAATTTAAAATGATGATAAATCTCGGCGGTGCACATGGAGCTCTCCTTCCCTCTTCTCGGATTTTCACTCCGCTCGTTTATTTATGTCTGTGGGTTCTTCTGTCCCTTGTTCTTCTTCCCACGCCCCGGTTGTTTTTTTATTCTTCTTTAGTAATTACAGGTCTCGACTCCTCCTCTGACAGATCGGAGGAAGAAGAGCTGAATAAGGGCTGTCTGTGATTCGGAGCATGGGGGGAAGGAGAGCGCTTTTTTAACCTTTTTACTGATATTTTTTTTTTTTTAAGAATCAAGAAACGCCAAACTCATCAAGTTACCAAAAATAGTTAAAAATGACGAATCAACTGAATCTAGGCAACCGGAGAGAAAAATATGAGGTGCAAACAAAAGAACAATTCAAGATCTTTGAAGGAAGAATGATGTTAAATTAAAACAATAATAAGGATTTAAAAAAAAAAAAAAAGTAGGAAGACGAGAGGGCCGAAGAGGGGACCGTGTGGGACGCCATCATTTCTTCTGAGGCGTGGAGAGCTTCTGCATTCCTCTGATCTTGTCGAGCAGCTCTGAGACGAAGTCCTGCGAGGAGACGAGAGAAACGGATCACACGAGGCCCGGATTTCAAAATAAAACAAAACAGTTCCAGGAAGTTAAGATAAATACCTCGGTGGGTTTAAAACAGTCGACCAGTAAGTCCTGAAACAGTAAAGTGAAACGATTTGTTCGTTGTTCTGCTGGTTTCTGTGTCTCTATGTGATTTTATTTATTTTACCTTCACTCTGGCGGCTCGCTCCACGTCACTGGGCATGTCCAGCAGCTCGTCCACGTCGATCTCCAGCTCTGGGATGGCCTCCTCCTGCACAAAACAAAACGGGAATCAAACCCTTCAAAAACGCTTCAAAACAAATCCTAATTTTTCATTCGTCTCTAAAATGTCTCCACGGCTGACCACTAGAGGGCAGGAAGCGCCCACTCAACGTCTTACCAACAAACTGACGCGCTCAGTTCTTAAAAACATTTATTCACGATGAACAAAAAAAACAACTTTATTTAGTGCTGTCTGTGTTTACGCATAGTTCTTTTTATAAATAATTTATTTATGCACCTAAAAATATACATATTTGACACAAATAGGTATTAATAAAAAAAAAAATCATGGCAGAGAAGCCTTAAAGTGATGGTTCAGACATTTTAACCTGGGTTTTGTGGAAAGGTTATGAACAGGTAATATCTTACCTGCTGCAGATAGCTCCTTGAACGACCTCTGTTTGGAGAAATTAAGTTAAATTCTGACCAGATTAACGAACTAACAGAATTAAATAATTTCTGTTTCTAAACTGAGGTCGTTCAAAGAGCAATCTACAGCAGGTAAGATGATAAAGGGATAATCTGGTGATTTTTGAAGTGATGTTCTGCCGTATGAATCAGTCAAAAAGCACAGAGTTTGGAGAAAACAGCAGGAGTCATCGTCGAGTCTAAGCTAAGGGACCTTTTTAATGTTGTTGTTTTTTTCTGAATAACTAAATAACTTTACTCAAAATCTACTTCCTGATGTGAAAGAATGCTGCATTAGCTAATATTCAACTCCCACACCAGGACTATTCAGCTAAACTGTTCAGTTACTGGAAGCCAACAGCTCAGGGGTCGGACATCCACCATTGCCATTACAATAATTTATAACACCAGTGTTTCTCCTACTATAATACAAGTGTGGTGCCTCACCTCGTCAACAGAACCGAGCGCCCTGCCTACCGAACTCCCACCTCCCCCCATCGACAACTATTGGTATTGATGTAGCGCGCGGTGCAAGACAAATAGGTGCTAGCAAAAATGTTACTGATGTACCGTCCCGCTCCCCCACATCGTCGACAATTATGGGCAGCAACGTAGCGCTATACTCAGATGTGACACCCCTCCAATAAAAACTGGCAGAAAAAAGCACTAAGCTAGCAGGCAGGCAATACAAACGTGACTCCGCCCCTGTCGTCGCTAAAAACCAGGAGCAACGTAACGCTAAGCTAGCAGACGGGCAATACAGATGTGAATCCACCCCCCTGCTCCTGTCGTTGATAAAAACTGGCAGCAACGTAGCGCTAAGCTAGCAGGCGGGCAATACAGATGTGACTCCACCCCCCTGCTCTCGTCATTGATAAAAACTGGCGGTAACATAGCGCTAAGCTAGCAGGCGGGCAATACAGAAGTGACTACACCCCCCCTGCTCTCATCGTTGATAAAAACTGGCAGCAACGTAGTGCTAAGCTAGCAGGCGGGCAACACAGACATGCCTTTGCCTCCCCACTCCCGTTGTCAATAAAAACCGGCGGCAAATTAGCGCAAAGCTAGCAGGCCAGCAATACAGACGTGACTTCCCGCCATCGTTGATAAAAAAAACTGGCAGCAACGTTGTGCTAAGCTAGCAGGCAGGCAACACAGACGTGAATCCATCCCATACTCTCCCCACCCATTGCCCCTGCCGACAAAAAAACAAAAAAAACATGAAGAACACCCCCGCCAAGGGAGCTAGCTGATCTAGGGGAAACATAAAATATATATAGTTTAATGAACTTATGACAGGCCAAACTGAGCTCACCCACTAGCCAGATGTGGCCCCTGGGCCCCCAATTGAATTGCCCTGCTGTGCACTTTGCGTACAGTAGCAACCATTAGACCATAGTTTGTCCGTATAAATGTCTTGACGAGTAAATCACTTTGCTTGATAGGTCCAAAACTTTATTGAGCTCCCGGCAGAGAGAGCTCAGCTGCTACCACACCAAAATTTAGCTTCTTATTTGTCAAACTGAGCGAGTTACGGCTACTTTTGTATTGGTTAAAGTTAGGCTGTGGCGTCCATCTTGAACTGGTTTAACTCTCAACGGGTACTCAGTTGTACATGTAAGGCCAATATCAGAAACTTATTAAAATTGAGCAGCTTGTTCAAGGAATATTTTGCTAACAGAGGCAATCTCACATACACACACACACACACACACACATGATCTGCTTCTTTAGCCGTTCTGTTGACAACAAAGGAAGTAGAAAACTGCTTGAATTGTGAGTTTAGTCGGCGTGCGAACCCTCGTTTGCCGCCTTCGGCTCATGTTTTCCAGGAATGCCGCAGTTGCTCCGGTCCTCCCCCTTGGTTGAAGCTGCCCACACCAGCTGTCTCTGCACCTGCCCCAACTGTGCTACCACCCCCACCACCTCAAACACACCACTTGAACACACATGACACAGACATGTCAGAGTAACCGAGCCGTCTCCGGTGAAAACTCGCCATCGCACACACCTTCAGCGCGGGGATTAAAGAATCAGAAAACGAGCGGTAATGAGTCTGAGCTGAAGTGTGTGTGTGTGTGTGTGTGCATGGTAGTATAAAGACTTAATTCAGCACAAGTGTCGGCCTGTGTGTGCGAGATAGAGACTGGAAGTGACAGACTTAGTGTCAGCAACAGAACGAGCAGACGTACAGACACAAAGCATCAAATCAGACGGAAATAAAAAATCAGCACGAGGGAGGAGGAAGTAAAGCGTACACATCCAAACACACACGCTTTATAAAACCAACACACACATTTTATAACAGCAACACACACACTGTGCTCCCATTGTGTCCAAACGCAGGAGGGGAACCCTCAAGTGAGCGGCAACGACGCTCTGACGGAGAATCTGTGTTCGTGGCTGTAAACGACAAAGAAACAGACGGTGAACGTTAACGTGTCGGCTACCTGAGAGATAAACACGACTCCTTTACCAGACGTTGCTAAAGCTGCGAGGGGGGGGGGAGGAGGAGGAGGAGGGAGAGCGCCGAGAGGAAGGAAGGTTAAGGATTAAGGATGGAGAAGAGGCTGCAGCTGAGCTGAAAGAGGAGACGGAGCTGAAAAAAGGCCGGAAGACAGGCTTCAGAGAGGACAAAGACAGCGGGGAAATCACCAGGGAGGGTTTCCAAAACAAGCTTCCAGACGGACTGGGGTCTGGGCCGGGGGGGGGGGTGAAGAAATGTTTGATTCAAGATGCCGGCGGGCTCTGAGTGTCTGAAGGTAAAATGAAGCAGGACGAATCAAACGAATCAACAAATAACACTCCGGTGATCAGTCTGGGTCCAGTGTCTGAGCACGAGGAGTCCAGCTGTGGCCCTACAGATGTTCTACCCCCCCCAACAGAACTCATCTGAACCGTGCTGTTTGTGCGGATCAGACACAGTTCTAGACCAGGTCCAGTTTGGGAGCAGGTCTCATCAGAACTCTATGAAGACACTTCCTGTCGTCGTGTGAATGTTGACGAAGCGTTCGTCCATTTTTTTTTTTCTTCCGTACGTTTTTCAGCGTCTTCCTCGCCCCGAAGTTTTCATCTGTTTCAACAAATCATGAATCAAAACGTTCGGCTCCTTCAGGACAACCCTGCTATGACTTTTGGTATTGGTGCAACTTTAGCTTTTTGAAATATTTAGCCTTTTCTGACATTTGTTTCCTCGTAGAAAATGATTTGAGCTCATCCTTCAGCTCTTTGTCTTTTACTGCTCCTTTCACGTTTTGTCCTGCTTCAGCTTCTTTGTGCAAATTTAAATGTTTTCAGCTACTTTCAGCTGCTTTGTGCTCCTTTAAGATTATTTCTGCTAACCACAACATTTATGTGCATTTTCTAAATTCTTTCTGCCAATTTCAGCTTAGTTTTGCAAGTTTCCGCATTTTCTGCTTATTTAAGCTACTATTTAGCTGTTTTGTGCTAATTTGAGTGTTTTTTTTTCCAGCTAGTTCCACATTTGTTGCACTCATTTAAATTTTTTCAACTTAATTCAGCAAAAATGTGCTCTCTTCACTTCCTTCTGGCAACTTAAGCTTCTTTCTGCCTTTTTAGCTACTTTTCAGCTGTTTGTTTTTGCTAATTTCAGCTTTGTCCAGATAATTTACACTTCCTTTTGCTCATTTTCTGCTTCTTTCAGCCTAATTGGGTAAATCTGATCTCTCTCTACTTATGGTACTTCTGCTAATTTAAGCTTGTACATTTTCAGCTAACTTTTTAGCATTTTCTTTTAGCAAATTTCAGCTGTTTTCAGATAAATTCACATTTGTTGTGGTACTTTCGGCTACTTTCAGCCTGAATAACTTCTTTCTGCTAATTTTAACTTGTTATGCTCCTTTCAACTTATTTCTGCTAGTTTCAGCCTTTTCTAGTTCAGCTATTATTGGGCTGTTTTGTGCTAAATTTAGCTTTTCCAGCTGATTCCACTTTTTTTTTTTTTTTTTAGCTCATTTCAACTCCTTTCACTTCCTTTTGGTAGTTTAAGCTTCTTTCAGCCTTCTCAGCTACTTTCAGCTGTTTTCAGCAAGCTCTTTTCAATAAGCAGTCACAATGCATTTTCACAGGAAATACAACTCTAGTTTTAATTCAACTCCAGCCTTCAGCCTTTCATAGCCGTCAACACAAACACTATTCTTTAAGTCTTCGCAACATCGTTGAGCATCGGGTTTCCACAAACTAGATCATGAAATGTAAATAAACAAACATGTTATTTTAAAGCTCTATAAACTTAGATAAAATTTAATGCTGACAGTTTGGAGCTGTTTCTACTTTAGTCTGGGGTCAGACTTCTTGTGAGCTCACCAGTCCTCATGTCGTCCAAGAGCTATCTGCGACAGGTGAGACAATGACTGTTCACACGAACAACACACAGATTTTTTTGAGTTTGCTGACGTTGATTAGATGTGGCGGACATTTTGAATCAGGTTGACTCCAGAGGTTACAGCTGCAGATCCAGTGACTACAGTCCAAAGGTTCATTGGATATTTTCCTAACAGACAAACGCACGGAGGCAGCTGCGTGATCGTCCATCTTTCATGTTCACGGCAGTGAAGTTTGAGAAACGTTGAGCAGCGTTTGACACGACGGAGCAACAGGTGATCTATAAAACCTGCAGGCAGCTTTTTGTTTTAGTCGGAGAAGAAGCTCAGCTTGTAGCTACAACCCGAGAGGCCTCCTGTCCAGCTGTATCACGGTGGCCTTAAAAGTTAATTACACTCGTCCTGACAAGCCTGCAGAGATGATTCATGCACCACCAGGAGGACGAGGCCGAGCAGAATGAGATGTGACAGGATGAGAGCACGTTGTTTGAATACTGTCTCTGTGTGTGTGTGTGTTTTTGTTTCAGGTGACCTTGTAGGGACCAATTTTACAAAAAAAAATCATGCATTGTGGGAACCAACTGCTTTTTATGGGGACCAAAGTCAGGTACCCATAAAGAGAAGTCTCTTTGGGGGTTAGGGGTTAGGTTTAGGACTAAGGTGTGAATTGCGGATGGGTTAGGGTTAGACATGTACTAGTGATGGTTAGGTTTAGAGTAAGGGTCAGGGTTAAGCTGTAGAAAATGAATGCAAGTCAATGCAACGTCCCCAAAAGGTAAGTTTACAAGAACACGTGTGTGTGTGTGTGTGCGTGCGTGTGTGTGTAGGCCTGTCACGATAACAAATTTAGCTGGGCGATTAATTGTCTCAGAAGTTATTGCGATAAACGATAATATTGTT
>JAVCKU010000161.1:4060479-4071952 GCA_032273985.1 Hypsolebias coamazonicus | reverse complement strand
TCCTCTGGACCAGAGGACCAGACTTAGCTTTTTTAGATTTTTCTACCTGGATTATTGAGCATGCATCAGGATAGCTCATCTTATACTTTCAGAGCAGTTGTCTGACCTTCATGCTCATATTTCTAGACTTCAGAGCAGACATTCAAAGAAAACACAACCTTAACCCATCCCTGAGTTCTTATTTTATCTGGAAGCCATAAACTCAACCAGTTGCATCAACGTAAGACAATAAGATTGGTATTTTTGTTTGAAGTCTTTTACTTTTCTAATGATTCACCTGCAAGTATGGTCCACCAATTAACTTTGGCTCTGTCTGCTCAGACTAGCCATTAGCTGGTCTGTTCCCGTCAGAATTAAACTCTGCTTTTCTAAACTGAGGTCGTCCATAGAGCTTTGTACAACAGATGGTATAATTTGGTAATAATCTAATTCTAAAAAATGTTTTGAAGCACTTTTCTGAGCAGTGCCAACCACTAACAGTGGTTGTAAATGGAAAAGCCCTATTTTTTTAACATTTTCCCTGCAAGCTAGTGAGCTATTTTCTGCAACAACTAGAAAATCCTAATATCTAAACACAGTTTGAGGTTTCCTTTTTCAAACAACCTCAAGAAATCCTCATAAAAATTCACTAAAAATAGGATTTAGAGTAATTTTCCAGGGGTTAGTTTGATTGATTATTCTGATTGGTTGATTTTTACATTTATACTTTAGCGGGATAACTTCACCAGTATGACTTGGTGCTAAGTGCAGTCTAAGTTTGCTGTTGCATCATATTCAGTGGAAAGAACAAAGAACATATCCTAAGAACACTATCCATGGCTTTAAATAGAAGTAAAATGTCCACATCTGTCTCTGTATATATTCCATTAACTTTTTTGAAGACCAACGTTTTAGCCGTTGGTCTTTTACCAGGACCAGTGTTTATCAGAATGGAATCACTTTGATTCTACCCTACACGGTCTTGATGGTTTTTGATATAATCTGTGTGTCTCCTTGATTTGGACGCCACTGCCCAATATTTATATGCAAGGCAAAAATAATACAGCAACCGGCAAATGAGTGTAATAAGAACACGTTTCACCCTTTGCCATGGTTTCTAAAAATGCCGTGGTTGAGTTGAGACCACCTTTCATCCATCGTTCATCTTGCAAAAGTAGTTCATTTGGTCTAGTTCTGTATGAGTTTTGTAATCAACCAAGAAACATGGAAACAGCCCCTCAAATTACTGCTGTTGGTTTTTGTGTTGCCATTTTTATGGACATCTTATGTTAGGTAAAAAAAAAAAAACCTTGTAGTATGGGTGATGATGCTATACGCTCTACTGTGTCTCAGGTTATACGACCAGGTAGAGTTATTACAAACTAATAGAAGTTTTGGTTCAATCTTGCAAATAAAATAATGTAGAATTTCATGCAGTATGCAAGATCTTGCACAATCTGTTAGCACCCAGAAGTTTGTGTTTCAGCTATTACCACACCAAATTATCTGGAACATTGGTCGCGTTATAGCCATTTTCTTGTTGACTAACGTTGATTAACCGTAGCTGCCTTATGAAACTTGGTTGACTCCGAAGACTATTCAGCTGTAGCTGTTCATCCAATGATTACATTAAGTTTTATTAAGGTCTGTCCACTTGTTTATGAGATAATCTGCAAAAATGATGTACAACTGTAAAAGCATACACATGCACCATAACGCTATAACTACAGAAAGGACCAGAAACTAAAAGTTACAACAAATACCGAATGACAGCAGTACATGTTTTAAGTCCCACCCCCATTTAAACATGAGACATTTGCCTGACCAAAAAATAAAAACACACGTTAAAAAGTGTCATGTTACACTTTGATTAGTGTTCAGGCGGGACTTTCGAACCAAGGCTAGTGCGCAGACATTGTCGTCAAAAATGCAAAATGGCAGCACCCAAAAATGGGACATTTCACGAAGTTGGAGGCACTTTGTTCTTCTTTATTAATGTTGATTATACACCAAACACAAAGGAAGAAAGATATATTTGTAGCCTGTTTCAAGTAAAGTCTTCAAAACTTGCCTCCATTTTTTGACCGTCTTTATCATCAGTCTATATGTTTGGTCTCCCATCATCCAACTTGTAATGGATCATCACTGCACACGTGTCCAGCCTTAACAGCCCTCTTCCAGGTACAACAAGAACCAGCTGAGCCGAATCTACCCCAAAGGAACGAGGGTAGACAGCTCCAACTACATGCCTCAGCTCTTCTGGAATGTCGGTTGCCAGATGGTGGCGTTAAACTTTCAGACTCTTGGTAAGTACTATCTATCTTAGCAAGAAACTAAAATGTCAACAAATTTCAAGGTTAACGAAATGGTGTTTATAGTAGACCATCTTACCTGAAAAGATCATTTCCTATAAGTATGAGGTGTGAGTGTTGAGCGACTGCTGAAAAAGGAGAGAATGAGTTAAAAATGGAAGAAGCACCAGACTTAAAAAAAACAAAAAGGGCATTTAAGGGGACCAAAAAGACAAATAGGGAGATAAAGGTGCAGCAAAAACCAAAATGGAACCAAAGGGAGACAAAAATACAAACATAATGCAAAAAGAGACATAAAAAAGTATGCTTAGAGATACAAACAAGCTCATGATGCTTGAGGAAGATGCCGGCGTCAGGGTGACACAGCACACCTTCTATTTATCCGCTTTTTACTTCCTTTTACTGCTCTTTAGGTCACAGCTTTCCTGAAGCCCCCCTTCGGTGTGTACTTAGTGGGTTTGGGTGCCCTGTTTCAGTTCTAGACTTCGGGCACCAAGGCCCTGTTATGAACTGGGTACCTGCCCAGGGAGTCCCCACTTTTCACCCAATGACGAAGATGGATGGATATATAGAAAACACAAAAGTTACAAAAACTAAAAAGTCTTAGCTGTAATATTGTGAATGAGCTGAACCTTTTGGTTTGGTTTGGCTTTTTTCAGAATCAGAATAAGCTTTATTGTCATTGTACTGAGATTCAGTGAGAAAAAGTCGTCCAAAAGATGGGCGGCATGCACGTAGCTGCTGCTATGATAACGTGGCCTCTTATCCTTTTCAGAATACTTTTTAGCTGACATTGATTATTTATAAAGCCTCATTTACATTCTCTCATTAAAATCTTAAAACTTTTGAATTTACATGTTGTACCTGAATGCACCATGAAGAGAATTTACTCTCTACGTGTGTTGCCACAAAAAGTTATGTATTAACCCCTTTTTTTAAAGTTACTGAATCACCCGTTGGTTGCACGACGGCATATTTATCCAAAAATAAAAGTCCAGCTCTAATATTCACAGTTTTCCATGACTTAATAGTCCCATTAGGCCTGTTGCGATAAACAATAAATCAATTAATCTCATGATAAATGAAAATTATCAACTTCATTTTCATTTACCGGCTTTATTATTTCTTGGTGTCTCTCTCTTTATTGAAAACACGGCTCATCTTTGGTGTTCTTCACTGGCCCCTCCCTTTCTCTTTTCTCTTTAAAATTTGTTTTAACTGTCCAAAATTGTGTTTTTGGATTGTTAAAAGCAGCTAAGCTGAGAAGCTAAGTTAGTCGGGTAAGCTAAGCTTGTAGTCCAAATGACCCGTCTGAGAATTATTGAATTTGGTACCTGGATGATTGAGCATGAACTTTATCCATCCTTTGGTTCAAACAGTCTTATACTGCCATCAGGTGGTCAAAAAATGTACTACACTCCAAACAAATCAACATTTCTTCTAAAATTTGACAATTATCGTCAAATTTCAAACAATATTATCGTTTATCGCAATAATTTCTGAAACAATCCACGCAGCAAAAATTATCATGACAGGCCTAAGTCCCATATATTATAGTCACACTCTTGAGTTCCTGTTTGTTCCTTCCACACTGTTATTTCACACTTAACTACCTGTGGAGCGTTCATCCTACTGCAACCATTTAAACTTCTAATTGTTAAGAGCACTCAGGAAATGATTGCCATGACTTTTGGTCCTTGTGCCATTTATGAGTTTTTAAGTATTAAGCTTTATTTAAGCTCCATGAGGATACATTGGATTATTTTCAGCGGCTTGGATTTGGTCCAGAACTGCTTCCCTGTGATAATTTTTAATGGAAATTCCAAAGATTTACAAAAGTCCAGCCAACTCATGTGATCTATAAATACCATGAAGTTTTTTTCCTGACTTGGGTGATCTGGGTTCAAATCTCACAGTTAGACAGTCCGATAATGAACATTTTAAAACGATGACTATGACTGGCTTTTGTTCACACTTCAGGAAAACTATACAGATATCTTGGGCTTAAATTTTTACACTTAATGTTCAGCTTTTCAGCTGCCCCTTATTTCTAGACAGACTTGCAGTTTATGCACACTTGCTTTTTTGGTTTTGTTGGAAAACCATTTTCTAGCCCGGTTCTTGAGTGAGGTGCTTTGGATTTAGGTTATCCTGTCAATTTACTATCTGTACTCTTGTTCTCGTCACTCAGATCCTGCCATGCAGTTGAACATGGGGGTATTTGAATACAATTTAAACTGCGGCTACCTGCTAAAACCGGAGTTCATGAGAAGACCGGACAAACACTTCGACCCTTTCACAGAAAACATTGTGGATGGAATTGTTGCCAATACAGTCAAGATAAGGGTAAACAGAGTTCTTGTGTTTGTGAAACAGCTTCTATGTGTTTAATATTTCCAAGCTGCTGCAATGACTGTATGTAATTCCATCTATTCAAGGTGATCTCAGGCCAGTTCGTGACAGAGAAAAAGGTGGGAGGTGTGTACGTGGAGGTGGACATGTTTGGACTCCCAGCTGATACGAGGAGGAAGTTCCGAACCAAAACATGCGTGGCGAACTCAATGGACCCTTTGTGGGACGAGGAAACTTTTGTCTTTAATAAAGTAACTCACAGACCATACCGTGGTTCATATCTCTGTCAAATCTTTATTCTTATCTTCTGTCTCCTTTTCTGAACTCATCAGATGTTATCATTCAACAGGTGGTTCTACCTTCTCTGGCCTCTTTGAGGATAGCGGTGATGGAGGATAACGGCAAGTTTATCGGACACCGAATTCTCCCTGTTTCTGCCATCAGACCCGGTTAGGACACACACTGTTCAAACCAAGCATGTACAGATGTTTACATGAACTAAAGAAAGAGCCAAGTCTTTATTTGATGCATATTCTATCACCTTGTGAGAAATACTGATCATAATCTACCTTGTAAAAATGTCCATAGTGTACGTCCTGCCACAAAAGGCAAGTGGCGATCCCCACCAAGATGGCCCCTACAGCTTAGCGACTGTAGCAAACACAAAAAAATGGCTACATATCAAATTTTACAGATATTAAGCTTGGATTTGTAGTAACTAAGGGTCATCCCTATGATTTAAGTTGAGTGCCAACATCTTACGAGATCTCACAGTATCGTATCAGACCATGTACGAGGTCATTGACGAGGCTTGACCAGCTCCGTTCCTTCTGGTGTTCGAAGCTCTGGCTTGAAGGCGGTGGGCGGTATGGATTCCTTCAAATAATACTAGGTCATTAATTTATTGCATCCTTCTGTTAAGGCTACCGCTACGTCAACTTGAAAAATGAGCTGAACCAGCCGCTTATGCTGGCCTCCCTGCTGGTCTATACCGAAGTTATGGACTACATTCCCAATGAACACCAAGGTAAGAACACCAAACGAACCAACCTTGAGAGCGCTTAACTGGATTCACTGACCCTGCTATAGGCTTTTCATCAGTAAAGGCTCCATACAAATGGTGGACTGTGCTACAGAACAAGTATTTTTGTCATGGTTTGGTTATGTTCTCCATCGTCTACTGGTTCACTGGGGTCGGGTTGCGGAGGCAGCAGATCCAGGGGAGACTATATGTGTTCCAATGCATCCCTGTTTCTGAAAGTAAATTGATAAAATGGTTTGGTTCTGAGTGTGACCTTTTTAGCAGAACTACAGTTTTATTTTCCAACGCAAACAGTTTTGATATTTCCATAAATCTCAGTTATGCCCAGGTAAAAATCATTTGTTGGCTATCCTAGCTTAGCGGTTAGCATTTCTTTGATTCTCACCCAGTTTATTTTACCTCTGTTTAGGTTTGTAAAAGTTATCCTTTTTTTTTTTTGCACCACTTAAGTTTTGTCCCAACTTTTTAGTGTTTGAAGACATTTTAATGTGTAAAATGTTCATTGACCTACTGTTTTCCCTCCTCTGTTTTTTTCATGTTCTGTTTTGTAAGCTATTTAAGCTAAGGGTTGGTGTTTCATTGGTTTATGTGTCCTCAGAATATGCTGATGCTTTGACCAACCCCATCAAGCACATCATTGGGATGGACAAGAGAGCGGACCAGCTCGCTGCTCTGATTGATGGCTTTTACCCTGAGGTGAGACACACTTTAAGATTTTTAGGCTTCGAAATGATGCATAGTTTGTTGGAATTTGACGATTTATCACCCGGCATCAAACCAGTTTTGTTTAGGAGAGTGCCAGTTTGAAAACTTGATTTTGATTGGTCAGGAGTGATGTCATGGAGCATCCCAGATGTGTCTTAAAAGGGGAATCCCCAATTTTCACAATGACTCCAAATATACGAAGGGAATTCCTCGTGCTACAGGACGTTCTGTTATTTTTTGGAGTTTAGAGCATCTGTCCGCCCATGTGAAGATTTCCCCTCATCTGTTCTACTTCAGTCACTTCCTGTCAGCGTTCGTTTATAAGGTTTGTTCTTCCAGGATGACGTCCTCGAACCTGATGCAGAAATCACCAAAGACAATCATGTTTTTAAAACGGATCCGCTCCCCTGCCTCTTACAACCGCTTCCCACGAGTCTTCCAGAGGATTCCCCAGACATCATCAGGATACCTACACAAGGTAGACACATCAACAAGTCCCGTCTTGTCAGAGGACATCGTCACGAGCCGTTAGAAATCTGTAAGGAATCGTCCCACTTTAGGTTTCGGTAAATTCGCTCAAATTATGTTTCACTGCAGTTCAGCCGGACTTTTTACTGCTGTTGGTTATGAAGCGTGTTCAGATGATCTTTATATTAAAAAGTACAAACATTGGTTTAAAGTGCCAACTCTTTCATGCCAAATGAACTTTAAAAAGTGTTGGTAATTATACAGATAAACTATACAAACAAAATCATCAGTGTACAAAAAATGCTAATCATATTCGGTGTTTCCACTAGATCCAGGGCGCTTATTGTAGGTTTTATTTTTTGTTGACCTGGGGGGGGGGGCAGCAGCAGGTATGGGACAGTGTCACGTCTGTGGTTGCCCACTAGTTTAGCGATACGTTGCTGCCGCTAATTGTCAAGGGGTGGAGGGGGAGCAGAGCGCTACGTCTGTAGCATTTTTGCTAACGAGGCATGGAGGAAAAGTCACGGCTCTGAAGCAACGTCTGCCTCGTATCTTTAAAAGATGATAAACAAACTTGGTTAGAGATCCTCGATTAAAATCCTTGATCTTAGCGACAAAATGTTGGAACTTTAGTTCCACATGGGGGTGGAGAATATTCAGCGACGTCACGCCCCCCCAGTAGGGCACACCTCACAGTCAGAACTAGTGATCTAACAGATGTTAAAGCTGTCAGCTTGTGTCTGAATTAAAATATCAAATATACTGGTAGTATGATCTGTTTAGTATTTGTCAGAACTTCATTTGGTCCCTCAACCTTTGAATTATTGTACCGGTAGTATTCCTTCATCAGCAAGATGTTTTTCATTAAATAAAACACAAAGTCTAGTAGAAATCCAAATATTATTTGCTTTTTTTGTAATCGTTCAGTTGTAGATTAAACTAGAAAAATTGCATTTCTTGCGAAAATACAGTGTGAAAATGGATAAAATTAGCTAAAACCATACTGCAATTTAGCTGAAATTGAAAAACAAGCCTAAGTTAGCAGAATAAAGCAGAAATAACACAAATTTGCTAAATTGAGTTTAAATATGAAATAAGCACAAAAATTAGGAAATTAGCTCAAAAAGCTGAAATTGCCAACCAAAAAACTAGCTGAAAAGTAGCTGAAAAGTAGCTGAAAAGGCAGAAAGAGGCTTGAATTACCAGAAGGAAGTGGAAAGAGCTGAAATGAGCTAAAAAAAAAAAACTTGGAATAAGCTGAAAAAAGCTAAATTTAGCACAAAATAGCTAAAAGGTAGCCGAAATAGAAAAAGCTGAAAGGAACATAACAAGCTGGAATCAGTAGAAAGAATGTAATTAGGATGAAATGAGTAAAAATTACTACGAAAAACTTGAATTTACCTGAAAACAGCAGAAATTGGTTAAAAATATGCTAAAAAAAAAAAAAAAAAAAGCTGAAAAGTTACAAGCTTAAATTAAATGAGCAGAAGGAAGAGTTTGCTGAAAGAAGCAGAAATGAGCACAAAAAAGTGGAAATGATCTGGGGAAAAAAAGCTTAAATTTGCTAAATCACAAGCAGAAAGAAGCTGAAATTACAAGAAGGAAGTAAAGAGAGCACATTTTTGCTGAATTAGGCTGAAATTTTTCAAATGAGCTATAAAAAAATGTGGAATTAGCTGAAAAAATTTAAATTAGCCCGAAAACAGCTGTATAGTAGCTGAGATAATAGAAAATGCTGAAACTTGCAGAAAGATTAAATTAGCAGAAATAAGTTAGAAGAAACACTAAAATGCTGTAGTTAGCAGAAAGAAGCTGAAAGGAGAACAAAACAGCTGAAATTATCTAAAAGTAGCTGAAAATATGTTTAAATTCACACAAAGAAGTTGAAAGAAGCTGAAGCAGAACAAAATGTGAAAGGAGCAGTAAAAGGTTGTAAACTGATCTAAAGAGTCGAAGGATTCTTTTTTTTTTTTGTCTTCTTTATCCATATGGATTGTAAATTGTTTCTTTTGTATTTTAATTTGAAATGAATAAAATAAATGAAATGAAATGAAAAAGGATGTAAAATGAGCTGAATTCATTTTCTTTGAAAACAAACAAACAAAAAAAAAAGATGTCAGAAAAGACTAAATGGTTCAAAAAGCTAAAGTTGCGCCATAACCAAAAATCATATTGGGATTGCCCTGAAAGAGCTGAACATTTTGATTTATGATTTGTTGAAATAGCACAAAAACTGTGGGACGAGAATTGCACCAAAAAATTAACAGAAGAAACATGGATCACAATAGAGTGAATGCTTCATAAACATTCTTTCAACACAAAATTGATGAATATCTTAGACTTACACTTGAGCTCATGTCTCTTCTCTGTTTGGTTCGTTCATCCATCATCCATTTTAAAAGTACTGTATGTGTTTTTGTGTAGTACCTCCACGAGATACTCATGTAGCGTCTGTCCTGACAGGTAAGGTCATCACAGAACCTTCATTTCCACATTAAACAATTTGAATCATTTTGTTTGTTGCATTGAGCTCCTTGAAAAAAGTGTTTGTTGTTGCTTTAATTAGACCGAGAGGTGGTCGATCCTAAAGTTTTCTTTTTGTTGTCCGTTTTGTCTTTTAGAGATCCAGGTGTTGTCTCTAAAAGAACTGAAGGAGCACAAGAGTTACGATAAAGTGATGAAGAAACAGATTAAAGACTTGAAAGAGCTGAAGAAAAAACACCAGAAGAAGGTACGAGCTAAATGGAAATACGCAATTTAAAATCTTTTTTTTTTTTTTAAGGAGAGTTCTTTTGAACTAAATAAAGGATGAGTTCCATTTTTCATGTGCTGTAAAATTATTTGTTTTTCGCTTGTTTTCACCAGCTTCAGGGAGAAAGCCAGAAAAAAGATAAGAACTTCAAACGTAGCATCAAGAAAGGGTAAGTAAAGGCTAATGAAGGAAGGATTAAACAGATAGTAAAACAGTTTAAAAGATGCTTCTGAGCTTGAAGAAAGTGACATTTTAGGGAAACACTATTAGCAATGAATATCTTACCTGTTGTGGATAGCTCTTTGAATGACCTCAGTTTGTAGAAATAGTTTCGTTATGACTGAAGTGATGAGTTAACGGCTAATTTGAGCAGGGCCAAGATGAACAGTGTTGTTTTCTGCCACCTTAAATCAACTCTCTTCTCAAAGTTCAAACTAAAGATATTTATAGACCTTTACACGTCCACCATTTTCACATTACACATTCATTCTGTCAGCAATTTTGAGATTTTCAGTTTTCTTCTCTGTACTTGTCAGCCAACCAGGTTTTTAAAGCTTTAAATGTTTGTGTTTTAAATCCAGTTATTAGTTTTATTGTTTGTTTGTTGGGTTTTTAATTCAGTGCACATCGTTTCTTCTCGTTAGCCTAGCTCTGTGGCTAGCTTGCTACTCTTATTCTAACCTAATGTTTTGTTTTGCTTACTACTGTTTAGGTTGTTACCCTTTTTTAATACTTTTTCAAGTTTTCACATTCATTTTACAATTATTTTGCCATAACTGTAGATGTATATCTGTTGGAAGTGCCCCAGGCTGCAGTCAGTGTCACAGCTAGCTGCTACCTGTTAAAACTAATAACTATATTTCTTTGTAAATAACTCTTACGTCATAGTTTGCCATCAGCTGTAGCTGTTTAGCACATACTTGTAGCTCCATATCTTTTTATTTGGCTTTTAATTTACAAATGCTCAAACACTAACGGAAGATAATCGTTTTTTTTTTTTTTTTTTTTTTTTTGCTAACAGTTTTCTTCTTTTTAGTAGCTAATTAAATCATGTTACTTAATCTCCCCTTTTTGTATTTATTTATTTGTTTTTGGCTATACTAAGTTAAAGGTTTTGAAATTTTTTGTTTCAATTTTAATTAGGTTTTTTTTTATTTTTTGTACACTAATGCCACTCATGTTAGCAAGGTAAAAATCACCAACTTGGTTAGCCTAGCTTATTGGCTAATCTGCTCCGCCCATTCTGTCTTTTACCACCCTTTTCTTTTTAGCTTCTTTAACATTTTCTTTACGTTTTCTAGCTGTCACTTTTAATTTACACAATTATTCTGTCAAAAGTAATATTATTTTTTTGCCGCAAATGTCCCCAGGCTGCACCGAAAGTGATACAGCTAGCTGCTGCCGCTGCTAACCAGTTAAATTCAATTCAGTTTATTTATATAGCGCCAAGTCACAAAAGAAGTCATCTCAGGGCACTGAACAGAAACATTTATATACATAAAAAATCAAATGATCAATTACAGATGAACAATATACAGTTCTAGCTTTACGAAGAGCTTTTTTTATAAGTTTTTAGTCTATCTCTACAAGATAAATAAAATTCTTCAACGTTAGTCGTTTCTTTCCAGCTTTCTAGATGCCTGTTTTAAAGTATGTAACTTGGAATTGACCCAAGGAACCACAGGATTCTATGTGAATTACAATGCGATGCTAAACTAACAGTGACATTTTACATACTATTCTATACTTTATACTGTATATATATATATATATATACTGTATATATATACAGGTAGTCCCCGGTATCCGGCTTAGTTCCGTTCCACCGGCCCGGCCGGATACCGAAAAAGCCGGTTACCGGAA
>JAVCKU010000161.1:3889625-3904327 GCA_032273985.1 Hypsolebias coamazonicus | reverse complement strand
TTTATTATTAGCTTAGTCTTGTAATTCCACCTCCCCCTCCTTTAGGGGTGTCTCTTGGCACGCCCACTTTGCATTTTATAAATCTTGTCTTGGGGCGGAGCTATCGTTTCACCGTGGGGTAAGTTCCTCTTTAAAATAAAATGGCAACCAAAAGCTACTTTTTTGGCTACTTATCCTTTTGATTGTCCATTTGGTTGCCATTTTATTTTAACTTGTTAAATAATAATAATAATAATAATAATAATTTGTATGCATCTTTTATGATTGTCCATTGTTGTTGTTGTTGGCCACTGCTGTCATCGCTCTTTGTTAAAAATTCATGTTGCTCTTGTAAATGAGTCCCCGAGGCTCAATGGGATTAAGCTGTATGAATAAACGTTGAATGAGTGAGCAAGATACCTTAAAACATAAACCACAGTCCATTGTCCATTTTGGTCTAAATCTAGGCACAAGAAAGATTTCTTTTAAAAATGGGTTTTCCACGTCAAAATCAAAGATGGCCACCATATCTATGTGTAGACCCGCCACCCCTATCATTTGAGGAAACTATGCTTTGTAGTTTTTATGTTGCTTAAAAGTATAGTTCCCTCAAATGTCTGAGGTGGCCAAGGCCACCAATGGCCACCCTCTGGCTCCGTCATTGAATTTGGTGGTGGATAAAATTGCTCCCTTTTCTCTCCCAGATCCATCGCTCTGTGGACAATTCTTAGACAAGAAAAAAAAATCCTCTCTTCTTCTACACAGTGTAAGATTATTGTCAAAGTGCTACAGTGCTAAAGGAAACATGAGACAGGACGCTGTGGTTCACAACTGATTTACGTGATTTGAGCCATCTTACTGGTTTAGTTTACGTTATGTGAAATATACTGATTTTCATTCATTCAACCTTTATTTATACAGGTTAGTCTCACTGAGTCACGAGGACTCATTTTCAAGAGAAACTCGTGTTAAACAAAAACGCAGATGAGGTACACACGGCAATAGTCATAAAAAGCATATATGTAAAGTGAAAAGTAAATAAAAGTGGTGATATAAAACTAAATAAAAACAAGCTACATTATGAAACAGGGTAAAACACTAAAAACAGGAACATGTCTGCGTTGGTTTTTTCCATAAACTTAATTACTTAAAATCCCTTAGAGAATTCAAGGTCGAGAGCTTCAGATCTTTTTGCAAGGTGTTCCAGGATAATGGAGCAATGAGAAAAGACCTTTTTTCCAAACTTGGTCCACACTGAGGGGACACTGCAGGTAATTATGTCTTGAGAGTGCATGCTGTAGCTGCTCTGACAATTTCACATGCAGGAGGAGATGTATGAAGGCATCAGGCCAAGAAGTGATTTAAAGATGAAAATGTACCAGTCTGAGAGTCTATATGAAGTTGATGATGACCAGTTAACCAGTGAATACAGGGTGCAGTGGCGGTAGTTACAGCCAGTTATGAATCTTAGCAAAACATGATAAGACAGCATCCAACATCTGCAGGGTGCTTGTAGGGGTGTACATGTAAATAATGCCACCATTGTCAATGGAGGGAAGGAAAGTAGCAGATGTTTCGTTGCGTTCAGGATCTATTTCGGAAACAGAAACCCAGTTTTTCTTTAAATTTCTTTATCAAGTTTTCAACATGGGGCTTAAAAGAGAGATGCATATAGACCAAGATTCCCAAGTACTTGTAAGAATCGACAAACTCAGTAGGAACAAGATAGAAGGAAGGATTGCCTGGCACCAACTTCCTATTTGAAAACAACATCCCTTTGGTTTAATCAGCATTTAGCAACAGTTTGAGACGGAACAAATCTGACTGGATGTCGTCGAATGAAGACTAAAAGCTGGAAAACCTTAGCAACTGTTTTAGCTTTGACAATAAACAACTGTGTCATCGGTATAGAAATGTTAAGAATGCATCAGGGATGACCTGGCCTACATTACTTATGTGGATTGTAAAGAGGGTGGGTCCTAAGACTGAGCCTTGTGGTACACCATTGTTAACAGTTAACTAACTGGAATAATAACCATTATGTTGAACACATTGACTCCGATCTGAGATTTCCCTCTAGTTTATATCTAAGGAAGCTATGATAAAGACTTTATTTAAAAAAATTAAGTAAAAAAAGATTAAGAACATTCGTTGTTTTATTTAGGCTGCTGCTGCAACAACTAAATACGTGAAGTGATTAAAAAAGTACAAACAGGAAATGAATCAAAACACAATTTTCACTTAAAAAAAAATCAATAGTTAATAGTCTTTAAATACAGGATATTAAGGCTGTGGTTTCTTTAAAAATAAACATTTAAAACGTTAAGCAGCTGCAAACAAGTCAAATCGTCGTACTTTTATATTCACACATGTTCAGTTCCTTCAGGCTAAAAAACCATCACCAGAACACACATGCAGGCTTTATGAGAAATACATAATAAATATAAACAAAAAAATAATAATAATGAAGCTGGTTAAAAATTAGATATCTCTATCTATAATTAGTGGCATAAATACAGAGTATTTGGAGTAAAATGGGTTAAAATTAGACTTAATACTGATTTCAGGGCAGGATTGCATGGCTATTTCACTCTTTGTACCCGATGTTACCTGTCAGGCAGCAATAAAAGACAGTAATGATCATAAATATGTGAAAAATAAATAATCCATTCATCAGTCGCTGCCTCTCTTTCAATCTGCGCTCCTTTTCCGGGTTACACATCAACGCTTCGAGTGTTTCATTATGCTAACCCAAAGGAAACAGGAACGGTGGATCAGATGTACAGAACTGAGACAGCTCTTCTTCTGAATAAATTAACAAAGTAGCTGGATTTAGCTGCAATAAAACAACTGATACAAAAACCACAGCTGTTTGACGCATAAACATCTACAGTTTGTGTGCAAACTCGACACTAGTCGTCAAATATTCAACATAAATAACAAATGCTTCTGAGGTCTTTTCTGTCACACACAAAGTGAAGGCACCGTAAATATCACAGGACAAAGCACCGCTTCGGCCCCGATTTCATCATACGTTTAAAAAGATTAACTTTGAAATGTTCGTAAGCCGCTCCAGCTCTACCGAAACTCGGCTAGCGCAGCTTTATGCTGACCCTTCTTCTTCCGGGAAGGTGAGGATGGCGATGATGAAGAGGACGCGACAGGTGTGAGCGTGACGCTGTACAGGTTGGTGATGAAGGCCTCCCAGCCGCGGCGAAGTGCTCGGTCGAAAGCCTGTCGAGAGGAGGAAGAGGAGGCGTGAGCATCTTAGAAGCATCAAAATATAGATGTTTATTTTTATCTCTCTTGAGTAATTATGCTTAAATTTTCTTCAAAACCTTTTCTTTGTGAAAATTATATTTTAAAGTTTGAAGTTTAAGTTCAAATATCTTTATTATCCCAAAGGAGCAATTTGTTTCACAGTCAGTCGGCACCACAAAACACTGAGACATTAAAATAAATGAAATCATCACTGTTTGTTGAGAAGCCCGATCACTACAGGGAATAAATGAGTTTTTCAGTCTGTTCGTTCCACATCTGGGCTGCAGATACCTGCCTCCAGATGGAAGCAACCTGAACTCACCATGGAGTGGATGATCGGGATCTGCCAGAATCAGCCTGCCTCAGTTTATATATTCAAATTCAAATTGTTTGTTTCTATACTTCTTTAGTGTTGTGTGTTTACACCACTTCTTGTGTACCGGTACTCTGAAAGCTTCGGGTCACTGCTGAAGTTCAACCTGTTCACGCACAAACGGATCATTGTTTCTGCAAGTGGTGCAGAATCACACCACAATTTTTCCACAAAAAACACTCCCAAATATAAAGATTTATAAAATAAAAAGACAAACTCTGGCTTTTCTCGACAAGTGTTTGGAATTTAATAAACTTTTAAAAAGTTTTTATTATTTTTTTTATATATATTTTGGTACAGGCAAAAAGAGAGCACGTTACTCCAGTTCTGGCCTCCCTTCACTGGCTCCCGATTCACATTCAAATTCATTTAAAAATCCTTCTGTATGTTTTTAAATCTCTGAACAGTTCTGCCCCCTCATATCTCACTGATCTACTGCAGCCATATGACCCACAGCGCTCTATGAGATCAGGAGACCAGATACTGTATTTAAATTGGTTTCCAGGCACTCATTTTAAGCTCAGAGGTGGAAGAGCTTTCTCAGTCCAAGACCGTGGAACAAGTTACCACTGCATGTCAGGCAGTCTCCCTCTCTTACTGTTTTTAAGTTACATTTAAAACACTTTTATTCCCTGAATTTTGACACTGTGTGATTTGATTTTACGTTCTTGTCTGTATTCTGTAATCCTTTGCTTATTTTGTTTTTGCTGTGCAGCACTTTGGTTGGCATTGTTGCTGTTTTTAAGTGCTTTATAAATAAAGGTGGTATGGTATGGTGTGGTATGGTATGGTATGGTATGGTATGGTATGGTATGGTGTGGTATATTTTGTTTTCAGAGAGCCAGACTTTCATGTGGTATAAAAAGCTCTTGACCAAACACTCTTCAGGTTTTCTGGTGATCTTTTTCTTTGGACTTTGCTTGCTTTTTCACTAATTTAGTCAGCGCAGTGTTTGCATCTGACCGTGAGATGGAGAACATAATACGCCATTTGTTCAATGTGCTTGATCAGCTAAGCCTAATTTTCCTCAGACTGCCATTTTGGAAAATCTTGTTGGTGCTAAAATACAATTTTACATGTTAAACAGTGTTATCTTTGTGTCTTTTATAGGTTCCACTAAAGAAATGGGAACTAATTTTGCCTTTATTACAGGCTGCTGGTATCAGAGTTACTAGCTAGCTAGTAATTTGCCACATAGTACTGTATATTGAAAAGAGCTAACAAGCTATTGAATTGATAGCCAATAACTTTGACACAATTTAGCAAGCTAGTGACTTGTTTGCTATTAATTTTGGTACTACAGTACTAGTTAACAAGTCAGGGGCTTTGATACTAGCTAGTCTAGCTAGTTCTTTAACTCTGATACAACTCGCTAGCTAGTACCTTTGATTCTAGCTAGCAAGTAACATAAACTACTAGCTAGCAAGTGAAGGACTTTAGCTGTGTCCCAATCCAGCGGCTACATTCTTCGAAGGATGCAGCCGCTGGATTGGGACACAGATATGGTACTTACGGTCAGCTAGTGACTGGCTAGCTAGCTAAAAATTTGTCTTATTTCTAGCAAAAAAATCTAATGTAAAATTTGTTTTTGGCCCTAGACACAACCCTTGTCCATCTTTTTGGCTTAGAAGGTTTTTATGCCAGCCCGCCTGCCCGTCCATCCATCCATCCATTCATCCATTATCTTCCACTTGTTCCGAAGTCAAGTCGTAGGGGCAGCTTGAGCAGGGAGGTCCAGACATCTCGTTTGACAGCCACCTTTTCCAGCTCTTCTGGGAGGATCGCAAGGTGTTCCCAGACCAACCGAGAGACATAGTCTCTCCAGCGTGTCCTGGGTCTTCCACGGGTTCTCCTCTCAGTCAGAGAGGATGCCCAGGAAGAATCCTTACCAGAGGCTCAAACCACCTCAACTGGCTCCTCTCGATGTGGAGGAGCAGTGGTTCTTCGTCGATTCTCTCAGACAACTGGACATCTCACCCTATCTCTAAGGGAGAGTCCAGCCACCCTGTGGAGGAAACTCATTGCAACTGCCTGTATCCGGAATCTCATTCTGTCGGTCACTACCTAAAGTTTGAAGCCATAGGTGAGGGTAGGAACATAGACCGACCGGTAAACAGAGGGCTTAACCAGAGTTTTTACGCCTGATTGAAATTTTTATATTGGAGTTAGATGAATCAGCAAAAAAATAGTTGGATTCCTCAGAGTACTCCGGTTTCCTTTCACAGACCAAAAACATGCATGTTAGGCTGATTGGTAACTAAATTGACCCTAGGTGTGAATGAGAGAGTGAATGGTTGGTTGTCTCGTTTGGCTCTGTGTCTCTGTGATGGACTGGAGACCTGTCCAGGGTGTCCCCCGCCTCTCGCAGTGACTGCTGGATATGGGCACCAGTGACCCCCGTGACACAAAAAGGAAGAAGTGGGTAAAAGATAATGGATGGATGTTAAAAGACTGCCTCAAAGCTTGACAAAAATTACATTTCTCATCTTAAAAGATTTCAGAAGCCCTTGGAAATGAAACAAGAGGAAAAAAATAATGGGACGAATCAAGACTTTCCTCTGTACTGTACAATCTGCCTGAAACTCCTGTGGTTGGAAACCACTTGTCCACGCCTCTTGCCAGACGTGGAAACTTTTTACCGTTGAGAAATTTTTACCCTGTAACCTGTAACCCAACCTCTCAGGTGTGGAATACCCAGAAATGGTACGACAACTTCCAAACAGCATAGAGACATTTTTTTAAATTATCTCCAGTTCTGACTCTGACGCCTGGGGTCAAAGCTGACTGACATCGGAGGAATGTTTTTGCGCCGTTGATTTAGCAGGAAGGTCAGGGCTGCCCGGTCTCGTTCCACTGATCAAAGGACATTATAAGAGCCACAGGAATGTCCCCTCTGGGTTTGTGTGTGTTTCAGCTGGAGCAGAAAATCGTTACGACATGCGGGGCAGGTGAAAATACAGGCGGTCGTCTGAACACCGAAACCTGCACCGGCTTAATATTTACGAGTCAATAAAAGATGACGCAAAGGAACGATCCTAATTAACGTGTTGGTGACACGCACCACTGGCTGCTGTACTTTGACCATTGTGGTGGAGGATTATTTAGGCGATATCATGAGTTTCCATGGAGACTAATAGCCGGTGTGTGTCATGTGGAGGCAGTACTTTGCCTTCGGTTCCTCCCTACATGAAACGCTCGGTTACGTAACCTTCAGAGGCTTAAAGTTTAACCAGGTAAGGTTAATGTGGAATTTATGTAAATATGAAAGCAGGAACCAGGCTGGTCACACTGACAACAGCTCACCTTGCGATAATTCTTCCTTTTCACCATCTTCATCCCCTCTTCTTGCTCCTTAGTTATCTTCATCTCCTCCTCGCCTTCCTCTTCTCTTCCTCGCTTCTTGTCTCTGATCAGAACCCGGTCGTCAGAAAATTCTTGAACTTTGAAGTGAACCAGAGGAGGCTCCTTGGTGACACCGGCCTTCTCGTTGTCCTCCTCCATCTTTTTTAGTTTCTCCAGCTCTATCTTGATCTTGTCCTCCAGGACGGGGGCGTCCAACGCACTACCAGCACCCAGGCTGGGCCTCTCGTCTTGGGCGTGCTCCTCCTCTGCCTCCTTCTGTTTCCTCCTGGAGCTTCTTCTCCATCTACTGCTCCGGCGGCTGGGTTTCCTGCACAGCAGAGTCTCTCCGTCGCCCTCCATCAAACCATCAGTGAAGTCCAACGCCACTTCGTCTTCTCCTGCCTTTTGCACCACGTTTAGGGATGGGCTGCTCACGATTCCATGTTCTTTGCTGCCATCTTCTACTCCATCCCCCCTGACCTCCTCCACCTCTGCGGAGGTCTCAGGCTCGTCCAGACGACCATAAAAACCGCTGGATTTATCCAGAAACTTTGGGGTCCGGATGGAGCTTCGGACTGAGCTTTTCCTGGAGTTCCTACCGATTGTCATTTTCTCTGTTGCACACCTCTCACGACTTTTTCCAAATTTCTTTAGTCACTTCTACAAAACAAAAAAACAAAGACATGAGATTAGCAATTACTGTAGATTACTGCAATTTTTTTTTAGATCTTTTAGGGTCATTTGTCATTTCATTGTGGCTCCCATTAAATCAGGGAGTTGACAAAATGAGATTTAAGGAACGTTAAAATGCCATGAAAGATTATTGATGGATAATAACAGTGCAAATACCAGTTTTACGGGTACAACTTGTGCAAAAGTCAAGACGTTTATCAGCGTAGATACAGTATACTGCTCTGGATGGTATGCACTCCAAGGAGTCAGTATTGATGTTATCAGGATTGAGATAATCACTGTCTGTCAAAACTAAAGACACAGTGTTCTTACAGATACTGTACCGTATATATAAATACAGAAGGGCAAACATACAGTCGGACTTTGACACTGAGCCATCTCAGTGGAGGCTGAGCAGCAGCCAAAATCATACCATTGACAAGACGATTAGTGTTGGCAGGGTGGGCACCTGCTGATTTATTTACAGTGGTATTAAAAGGATGGGGCAGTAATTACAAGTAACAATATCATTGAAAACTTTTTGGGAAATTCAAGTGTGCATAAAGCTCAATGAACCTAAAAATAGTATGTTGGAAAATCGACTAAACAGACTCAACTTCTTGAATTTGAATTCAAGAATTTTTAGTTGGAACTGAATACTTCTCGTGTTGCATAGTATTTTTTTTTAAATTAGCAGTTTTGGTGAGTAAAATGCATTTATTTTCTTATTTAAAAAGGATATGACCAGCAGGCTGATGCCGCCCTTGCCTTTTGGTGCTTAATTTTTCAAGGTTAAAGCTAAAACTGTGAACCTGGGGTTGGTTGTATTTTTGCTGTGCAGTTAAAGCTTTTACTACAAACTGTGTAGATGTGAGCGAAGTAAAAGAAGCGTTTACGAACCATGTCTGAGACTTTCTGTGTAATGATGATGATGGTTCCTATAGCCATGACGTCATAGTTATGGCATTAGGGGATGAAAATATTATTTTATTTCAATTTCTGGAGCTCATCTCTTGGTGCTACAGGACCCACAGTATAGGATCCCGGCTTAAGAAACTGCTGATTTCCATGATGAATTGCGTTTCCACTTGTCTTTTTGTTTGTTTAATGTTTTGAGACCTCCAACCACTAATAACTAATAATTATTTAAAAAAGCTAATTTATTTATGTCTAGTGGGTTTCAGGTGTTATTAATGGTAAAATATTCTATCGTACCAGCTGTCAAAACTTCTCAATTATTTTTTCTTTACAGTGAGAGCAAGCTGATTGATATCCTCTGCAGGTAAGACACTGACTACTTAAAATTAACCAATTTCAAAATATGTACATTCTTTTAATTGTATGAAAAGATAATACATTTAGTAAGACTCAATGGTCATAAAATACATATATTTCTGATAACATTCTGTCCCCATTGGGCTTCTTTTTTTAAATCTACATTCTTAGAATTTCTTTCAGTTTATGTTTGTTGTATTTAAAAGACATATGTTTTAACGTAAAATGCTGAGGCGTTTTTAAACAAGTCTTCTAAAAACTTAAACTTCCCCTTTTAAGTCTTTTATTATCTCAACATTTATTTAATTAAAGAAGCCACGTTTATTTACAATCTAACAATAATTTTATATAACATTGAAAATAATCCACCTGTTTGAGCCAAGCTGGAAGGGTACTCATACAATTTAGTCATAATTGGATAAAAAAAACAAAGAAAACAAGTTGTAGCATGTTGAGCAGATGGAAAAAGTGAAGTATTTAGATGATGAAAGAAAATAAAGGAATTGAGTTAAAGTCTTACCAGATGTCCAGCTGCTTCCTGTCCTTCTCGTCTCTTCCTGCTGACTGTGACTGAACGAGTGAGCGCAGCTCAGAAAACTCCCTTTAACGCAGGACGTCACAGCAGCCCTGCCCAGACCTGCACTCGCTGTCGTCATCCACTCTCCCACACCAGCAGCAAAAACACTCGCTCCCTCAAGGACTTTTGGTCTCCTTTTGTCCACAAACACCTTCTCTTTATGTCCTTCAACAAGCAGATAAATCTATGCTTCATACAGATCCTGATGGACGTTCAGACGGGCTCAGCCAGAACTAAAATACGCCATCAGTGAATCCTCTCCACACCACCTGCAAATATCTCATTATCAGTGATTATCAGTCATTATCAGTCATTAACGGTGAACCTGATAAATCTGTACAGTTTAACGTCCACCTCCAAGGCCGAGCTTCACCTTTGTCCCACATCATCCACACCCAGCAAGCAGTATGGAAAGAATGCACTTTAATAGAGCAGATCTTTTGAAATTAGGTTTTGTGAGACAATATCTTACCTGTTGCAGAAAGTTTTCTGACGTTCGGAGAAATACTTGAATTGTGACCGGACTGACCGGCTAACAGCTCAGAGGAGGGTCGAGGACAAACGTGGACCGCTGCCATTTTAAATAGCTCCAGTGTCCAATAAAATTGTTGTGGTTCGTGAAAAAACATAAAACTGTCCATTTTGTATTGCACGTCTAAACGCTGACTCAGCATTCACACTTTAGTTTTCCTGTTGCGACCCCACTAACCTCTGCTGTGTGCTATTTAGCTATTTATGTATCAAAATGTTCAACTCGTTCAGGAGACACAGTGCTATGACTTGGTTTTTGTCACTTTTACACTTTATTTGAAAATATTTTCTCTTGGACATCTCTTTAAATAAAATAAAACATTATTTGAAATCTGCTTCAGAATATTTCTTCTAATGCTACTTTTAGTTTTAATTACCCTGCTATATATAGGTTTTAGCTACCATTCTACTTTTTGCTTCTAGCTAACCTTTTAATAACTTCAACTTTAAGCTAGCCTTCTACATCTTTTCAGCTCTTAGCATTTGCTACTTTTGGCATTAGACTAGCCTTTTGCTACTTTATCTTTCAGCTAGATCTTCGAAAGTTTTAATTAGCCTTTTATCACATGTAGATTTGATCTAGCATTTTGATTTTAGCTAACACTTTTCTACTTTTAGCAAGCATTGTTCTACTTCTAGTTTTTAGCTAGTATTTTGCAACTTTTAGCTCTTTGAAATTTTTTGACTTCTAACTACCGTACCTCTAGGTAGTCCTTAAGGTACTTTATCTAGCTTTTTGCTACAAAGCTTCTAACTAGCCTTTTGTTAGTTTTAATTGGCCTTTGATCAAATTTATCTAGCATTTTGCTACATTAAGCTTAATCTGTTTTGGCTTCTAACTAGCTTATGCTATTTTATCTTTTCGCTATGTTTTGGCTATTTTGGCTTTTAATAAGCCTTTTGCTCATTTTAGTTGGCCTATTATAACATGTATCAAGCATTTTGTTACATTTAGCTAGTTCTTAGCTATTTTTGGCATCTAAAAAGACCTTTGTCAGTTTTAGTTAACCTTTTTTCACATTTAGTTTTTAATTAGCATTTTGCTATATTTAACTAGCTCTTTTTGGCTTCTAAATAGCTTTATCTTTTAGCTAGGTCTTTGCTATTTTGGCTTCTAATGAGCCTTTTGCTAGTTTTAGCTGGCCTATTATAACAATTAACTAGCATTTTGTTACATTAGCTAGCTCTTTGCTATTTTTGGCTTCTGGCAAGCCTTTTGCTAGATTTAGTTAGGCTTTTATCACATTTAGTTTTTAATTAGCATTTTGCTTCATTTAGATAGCTCTTTGTTCTTTTTGGCTTCTAACTATTTCATGCTACAGTACATTTGCTTTTAGTTAGCCTTTTGCTTTTGCTTGTTTTAATTAGTATTTCACTTCTTTGAACATTTAGCTGGTGTTCTTATATTTTTTAGCTTTAATACTTCAGTTTCATCTTCTTCAGCAAATTTCAGCCAATTAGGTTTTATTGCATTAGCATTTATTACAAAAAAATTGTGGTGAGCTGTTTCACGTGGTCATAAGGAGTGTGACTGTTATACGATTTAACAACCCCAATCAAAGATCCTCTTCTTTTCCACTGAAAAAAAAAATCCATTTGTCACCAATTTAAAACAGGAAACACAAACACATTGCCTTTAGAAAAGAGGAAGCAAAGAGTACACATGACTTTGTAGTCACGTTACACATCATGTCTTTTTTAATGCATCATTGTAGCCAAAAACTCATGATATTAAAAACATAGAATCCCTTCCTTGAAGGCATGCACATATATTTAACTGAGTTTTAGGCATTTCTTCATGTTTTCAATAACTGCGGTTCCATTAAAATATGCCCAGTGGATCTCGAGATGGTTTAGACACCCAGATACACCAACAAAAACATTGTCCACCTTCGCCTTTTGGCAGTGGGTGATAAAAAGAAACACTTAAATATGATGGTTGGGTTCATTGGCGGTGTTTTTGGGGGTGCTGCAGGTTTAACCCTGCTGTTGTCCTTGGGTCTAAATAATCCTAAAACTGAGGCATTGGGTGATTTTGACCCAAGGAGGGCCAAGTTACAGAACTTTGTTAATAAGCCAATAAAACAAGAGCACACAGACGAGACAAACAGTATCAATAACCATTTTTGTCCCCCGTCATGGAGAAAAAGGAGAATTGGAAATACCATCCGTGAATGTTGTAAGCATGAAAGCTTGTAAAATTAATGAAGTACCACTTTGGTGTGTGACTGCATCACAGGATCAGCCCTCAATTGGTTCAGATCTCGTTGACAGATCCTTTTGTGTTTCCAACAGATATTTTAGTTTTGCAGCAGCAGCGCTTAAATGGGGGGTTCCGCAGGGGTCCATCCTGGGTCCTCACCTATTCTACCTGCTGCCACTTGGTGCTATTTTCCGGAAACACAACATACCCTTTCACTTCTATGCCGATAACCATCAAATTTACTTCCCCCTAAGACACAATGGTACATGCTCTATTCAACCTCTGCTCGACTGCCTGGCTGACATCAGGGACTGGTTTCAATGAAAAGAAGTCTGAAGTCGTGTTGGTCCCTCCCAACGACATGATCACGAACCACTGCATCGCTCTTTCTGCTCTAGTCCTGTCAGAAAAACAAAGAGTCACAAACCTGGGAGTGATAATGGATCCTTCCATGAAACTTAACAGTCATGTAAACATGATTGTTGAATCCTGTTTTTTCCAGCTGAGGCGACTGTCGAAGATGAAGCCCATATTGTCCAAAAATAACCTGGAGACCGTAATACACGCATTTTTGCATCTAAGCTTGATTACTGCAATTCACTCCTGTTTGGTATCAGTCAGACCATTGCACAACTACAACTGGTCCAGAACACAGCAGCCCTATTTTTAACCAGTACAGGCAAAATAGAGCACATTACACCAGTTTTGGCCTCCCTGCACTGGCTACCGGTTCACCTTCGAATGCAGTTAAAAATTCTCCTCTATGTCTACAAATCGCTGAACAGTCCCCGCACCCCCCCACCCCCCGCATCTCTCCGATTTGCTACAGCCGTATGTCCCACCACGTTCTCTTAGGTCAGCGGACCAGTTACTCCTCACAGTTCCAAGAACTTGTCTTAAGCGCAGAGGTGACAGGGCCTTCTCTGTAGCAGGACCAAGACTTTGGAACGAGTTACCTCTGCTTGACAGACAGGCCCCCTCCCTCTCGGTTTTCAAATCCAGTTTAAAGACCCACTATTTTTCCGTAGCTTTCAACACCAGATGATCTGTGTCTGAACCTGTATGCTTCACACAGGTTGGTCGTTATATCTGCAACATTTTTATATCTATATCTGATTTACTTCATTTGTATGTTGCTTTATGTGTTGCCCGTTTTTGGGCCTTGTCGCTGTTTTAAGTGCTCTATAAATAAAATGGTATGGTATGGTATCTAGGTGTAAAAAAATTCCTTTTGTAAAATGGTTTGCCAGGTCAAAACTCAAGATGGCTGCCACCATATATGTATCTTGTGAGCTCGATAACTAAGCAATGTGCCAACTTCAGTTTTGTTGTGTGGCTGCAATAAAGAAAGGTCACCGTCAAAAAATTGGGTTTCCATGTCAGAATCCAAGATGGCAGCCGCCATACATATGGTATATGCGAAACTTTATTAGTAAAATTTGTGGGTTGAATTACTTCAGTAATAAGTAACGTGCTGACTTCCATTTCAGGTCAAGGTGGCCACTGCTATTGAAAAGTTTTGACTGACAAGGAAGAGTTCTAAAACTGCCCCGCTCAAGGTGGCTGTATGTTGGAGTAGATCCGTTACATTCATTCTGGGATACTGTTTTTGAAAGCTTAATTCCTCCTTTTCTGTAAATCTCTGTTTTTCTGATGATTAGATGCTGTGCAGCTGCAAGGATTTTTTACTGAAACCTTTTTACTTTTGGACATTTGTTATGAAGCATAACCATGAGAACAAGGTGGTTTTTACAGCCGGGAGCAGATTAGCATCTTAAAGCTCAAATATCAGTTCAAATCTGGATGTAACTGGGACCCTGTGTACATAATTTTGTTCCACCACATGTACCACATGTGGTGCGAATGACAATAAAGATCTCTGACTCTGAAATACAGCCAATCCCAAATGAGTTGAAAAGGAGGCGCCGTGGATGCATTCCCGTTTACCTGGCGGCAGTGCTTGAGTACCTGACCACCGACATCCTGGAGCTGGCGGGAAACGCAGCTTGTGACAACAACAAGACCAGGATCATCCCCCGACACCTGCAGCTGGCTGTCTATAATGACGAGGAGCTCAACAAGCTGCTGAGGACTGACCATCGCTCGGGGAGGAGTTCTGCTCAACATTCAGGCGGTCCTGCTGCCCAAGAAGACCGAGAAACCTGCGAGTCCAAGTACTTATGGATCAACATCTGCAACCAGTTTCTTCAGATCTGCTGTAAGACAGGGATCCTTCCTGCCCACAGCCACCAGCATCTAACTCTTTAATGAAAATAGGATGATGAGCTACAATACAGGTAGTCCCCGACTTGCGAATGAATTCTGTTCCCACGCCCGTTTGTAAGTCGAAAATTGCCGTAAGTCAGAAAATACATCCAAACGGCCCCATCCAAACGGCCCCTCATACATACTGTACTGTATTTTTACAAGCACTTAGCCTATCCTAACACATTACCCTACATAATTATCAAAAACCACATACATTTAGG
>JAVCKU010000161.1:3715417-3729076 GCA_032273985.1 Hypsolebias coamazonicus | reverse complement strand
CCGTTTCGGCCGATGACGTCACTGGGGAGGCGGGCCGGATACGCGAAACGGCCGGTAACCAAGACAGCCGGAAACCGAGGACCACCTGTATTTTACAAAATAAGTGTCGTGTGTTACAGTGTTTGGTTGCAGAAGGAGAATAACGATGTTTTAATGTCTCGTTAACCTCTGAAAGCATTTTACTTGCACATACCATACCACTTTATTTATAAAGCACTTAAAACAGCAACAAGACCAACCAAAGTGTTGTACAGCAGAAACAAACAAGCAAAGGACACAGGTTCAAATACTGTACATCGATCCAAATATGTAAAGTTTTCAACCGAGATAAAAACAGTGAGAGGGAGCCTGCCTGGTGGTAACTCTTTCCACAGTCTTGGACCTGCAACAGATAGTTGACTAAACTCAATTCAAAGTGGCCACCACAACCAGCTAACCTTAAAAAACTTAAAATGTGGCTTTATCTTATTTTTAGAATTGCGCCGCTCAATGTGGCTGCATGTTGGAGTAGCTGTGGTAGTTTCTTTCTTAGATTTTGCTTTTGAAAACTCTTAATTCCCATTTTTTTTCCTGCATGTAAATCACTTCTTTTGGGAGAACTACTTCCTCTGGTATCGGATGCTGTGCAGCTGGAAGGATTTTTTTTTTTTTTCTGAAACCTTTCTACTTTTGGACGTTTATGTGTAACCATGACAACAAGGTGTTTTTATTTTTATTTTCTTTTTTACAACTGGGAGCCGCTGATTAGCATCTTAAAAGCTCAAATAATACCTCAACCACAGCAGTCCCAAATGAGTTGAAAAGGTGCCGTGGATGCATCTCCGTCTACCTGGCAGCGGTGCTCGAGTGCCTTACCACTGAGATCCTGGGGCTACATCTGCCCAGCTGTTTGAAACGCGGCTCGTGACAACAAGAAGACCAGGCTCATCCCCCGACACCTGCAGCTGGCTGTCCACAATGACGAGGAGCTCAGCAAGCTGCTGGGAGGAGTGGCCCCCGCTCGAGGAGTTCTGGCCGGTATTCTGGTGGTCCTGCTGCCCAGGAGGATCGAGAAGCCCGCCGTGTCCGTGTGGACAGATCGGCATCTGCTGCCATATTCTTCAGATCCGCAGAGGGGATCCTTTCTGCCCACATCCATCAGCATCTATAACGACTCTAATGAAACCAGGATGAGTTGCAGCAACATTTAGTTTCCCTTTGGGATTAATAAAGTATTTTTAAATTTAATTTAACTTAGCCGTTTTCACAGCACATGTTAGCTCCATATCCATCAAACTGACTGAGTCAACATCAACAGATACCTGGAGACACAGTATCTTAAAACCTTAGCAGTAACTGTTGGAGTAACTGTTAGCTAAATATCTCACGAACCACTGGACAAAGTTCAGTGAAACTGAAATAAAGTATTTACTGATTAGCTTTTAGCATCAGCTCATATCAAGATGGCCACCACAGCCAACTAATCTTAGCCAACACACAAATGAGCGTAATTCAGTCAGTTTTACAGATGCTGAGCTAAAATCTGCAGTGGTAGTAGCTGATAGTCATTTGTAACGTGTATAATAAGTGGCGTCTCGCAATCAAGCCTGAAGGTTTGCTTAAAATGGCTGATGTGAGCTGCTCGTCGTCAAACGTGAACTAAGTATAAACTAGAGAAATTGTATTTCCTGTGAAAATGCAGTGTGAATGCTTATTGCTGAATAACTTGCTGAAATTAGCTAAAAAAAAAACATGCTGAAATGTAGCTGAAAGCCCAAGTTAGCAGAAAAAAGCAGAAAAAAAAATTTGCTGAACTGAGTTTAAAAAAAGGAGAAATGAGCACAAAAATGAGGAAATTAGTTAAAAACGCTGAAATTAGCAACAACCAAAAAAAAAAATAGCTGAAAAGTACTGTAGCTTGAAAAGCAGAAATAAGCTGAAACTATCAGAAGGAGATGGAACAAGCTGAAATGAGCTAAAAATGGAATTAGCTGAAAAACTAAACTCAGCACATTAACAGCTAAATAGTAACTGAAATAGCAGAAAAGCTGAAACAGAAATAAGCTGAAAGGAGCATAACAAGCTGAAATTAGCAGAAATCAGTAAATTAGGCTGAAAGTAGCAGAAATTTTCATGACATTTGTCTGAAAACAGCTGAAATTAGTTTTAAAATGCCTAAACGTAGCTGAAAAGCTTAAATTAACAGAAGGAAGCAGAAAGAACATGTTTGCCCAATGAGGCTGAAAGAAGCAGAAAAGAGTACAAAAAAGTTAAACTTATCTTTTTTTGGGGGGGGGGGGGTGGTAAAAACTGCTGAAAAGTAGCTAAAGATACAGAAAGAAGCTTAAATTACAAGAACAAAGTGGCGAGAGCACATTTATGCTGAATTAGGCTGAAAATAGTTTAAATGAGTGCATTAGCTGGAAAAAAATAAATTAGCATAAAACAACTAAATAGTAGCTGAAATAGCAGAGAAAGCTGAAACTGGCAGCTATAAGCTAAAGGAGCATAACAAGCGGAAATTAGCAGGAAGAAGTTAGAAAAAGCACAAAAATGTTGTAGTTAGCAGAAAGAATCTTAAAAGAGCTGAAAAACATCTGAAAGTAGCTGGAAAAAGTTACAATTTGCAGAAGGAAGCTGAAAGAAGCTGAAGCAGAACAACATGTGAAAAGAGCAGTGAAAGATTGTAAACAGAGCTAAAGATTTGAAGGATTTAAAATGAGCTCAGTTCATTTTCTATGATGAAACAAAATGGCAAAAAAGCCTAAAATTTCAAAAAGCTAAAGTTGCACCAATACCAAAAGTCATGACAGGATTGTTTTGAAAGAGCTGAACGTTTGATTTATGGTTTGTTGAAATAGTTTCAAAACTGCGAGACGATAATCGCGTTGAAAAATGTACGGAAGAAAAACGGATCACAACAAAGTGAATGCGTCATAAACATTCACACAATAAAAACTTGAAACGTCAGATTGTTTCACGATCTTCCTACTTGTCCTCTAATAATGATAATAATAATAAAACCATCTCTTCACAAACCCTGTGGGTTTGGCGTTTGTCTTCTGTCTAAAGTGTGTTACCTTCTTGTTCTCTCGCAGGTACAACTTGTTTAAAGGCTGCCCCAAGGCCAAGACGTGCACCATCATCCTGAGAGGCGGGGCAGAGCAGTTCACCGAAGAGACGGAGCGATCGCTGCACGATGCCATCATGATCGTCCGCAGAGCCATCAAGGTCCGTCGACGCCGCTGCACCGTCATGGTTTTGTATACCATGACGGTGCAGTTTGTTGTGGTTAAAGAAAACTCGCTAAAGGAATAAACTCTGGACCTAAATTTAAAAACATCTGTAACTTTTAACTCCTCCACGTTGAGTTGTCCAGAAATACTTCAGTCCTGAACTTCATCTGTTTTGAGTTTTAATAAGAAGAGTTCTAAGAGATTTGGGCTTGTTCCTGTTTGGGGTTTAAAGCTCCTGCTAGGGGCAGACATGGACAACATCAATGTGAACTTGTAAAAGTCGTATCTCTCTGGGCTGTGATCACTGGCGACTAGAGCGTTTTTCAAAGGTCTCAGAACATTTGCAGGGGTTCTCTTTTTTTTTTTTTTCTCTCTCTCGGAAATCACATTGTTGTCTTTTTGCTCGAGTTTTAAGCATTTTTAAAAAAGTACAGTACCGGTAGTCCTTTGATTATTGCGGGAACCCCCTTCCCCACACAGTAGGTGAAAAACCGTGACGTAGAAACATTATATTTATTTTTGTATTTATAAATATTTTAAGGCTTTATAAACCCTTCCCACACTCGCAGTGTTCTAAACTCTACATCATTTTAACAACATACGTACAGTACTGCCAGCCTTGGTCCGGTTCTGATCAGTTCTCTGCAGCCGTTGAGCACCAGACACTTAAAGAGAGCCGCACCTTCAGAGAGCCAGCACAAACCCACACAATAGTCCAGATCGAGTCCAAATAATTCAAAGGGATTCAGGTGGAAAAAGTCCAGGTGAGCTCCGGAAAAAATCACCGGACCTCCGAGCAACGCCTCCCTGCTCGAGAGGCCTCCTGGGCCAGCAAGCTCATATCGACCGATGAGGCTGGAAGTTGGTTGTGATTGGAGCTCTGCATCCACTGAGCGCTGAAGTCACTATGGATAAGGACCAAGCTTTTTAGTCCGGTACGGTTCGGATCAAAACTTTCCCTCCGTTTTGGCAGAAAGCAGCGGCTGGAAACACTGTTGGCTTCTGGGTAGTGTAGTTCTTTAACAGGCCTTACAGTGTAGGCTTATAGAAAGAAAACTACAAAATGGCTGTGCCTGTCTGAAGGTTTTTTTTTTTTTCCCCCACTTTAAGTTTTTGTCCCGTATTAAAGTTGACAATTGTTGAAAAACCGTAAAAGAGCAAGTCCACAAACTTCGAACTGCAAAGTAGCGAGGGCCTACTGTACTACTGTTTAATTTTATTTTTTTTTAATGAAAGTTGTAGAGTTGTCGCAGCAGTCTCAGACTTTTGTTGCCGGTGCAAAGCACAGCTGTGCACGGCTCGCCGGTCTGAAACACTCAGAATTCAGTGAGAACGCAAGAAAAAAATTATCACAATTTTGCATCGTTTTATAGCCTGTTTAATGGTAAATGTGCTTATGTAACACCTTCAGTCTGTGCCTCATTTACCCGTTCACACAGCACTCTACTAGATCTGTACAGAGAATAATCAGAGCTTTATCACATTCATGCACCCATGGGACACACATCAGAGGAAATGAGGGGTTCAGTGTCTTGCCCAGGGACACTCCAGCATGTGACTGCTGGTGGAATCCAACCCCCGACTCTTGCATGGGAGAACGACTGCTCTAACCACTCGGCCACAGCCACCCCGGTAAAACGGTCACAGCCCAGTGAACTTTTAACAAGTGAACACCAGAGCGATTTAGACGAATGTTTGCTCCAAATACAAAATATTTTTCAACACAAATATTCGTTCTGTACCACATTCTGCTGAAGTGATCTTCTTCTAACTCCGTTCGCTCCTTCCCAGAATGACTCCGTCGTGGCAGGAGGCGGGGCCATTGAGATGGAGCTGTCCAAGTACCTGCGGGATTACTCCAGGACCATCCCTGGAAAGCAGCAGCTGCTGATCGGAGCGTACGCCAAGGCCCTGGAGGTCATCCCCCGACAGCTGTGCGACAACGCCGGCTTCGACGCCACGAACATCCTGAACAAGCTGCGCGCCAAACACGCTCAGGTAGGAAACGCAACCCGTCTGCGTGGTTCCGCTCCACGTCACGCCCCACCGCGATTGATTCCCCCCTGTTGCGCCTCTCGTCGCAGGGCGGCGTTTGGTACGGCGTGGACATCAACAACGAGGACATCGCTGACAACTTCGTCGCCTGCGTCTGGGAGCCGTCGATCGTGAGGATCAACGCCCTGACGGCGGCGTCGGAGGCCGCCTGCCTCATCCTGTCCGTCGACGAGACGATCAAGAACCCTCGCAGCAGCATGGACGGACCACCAGGGGGCGCTGGCAGGGGGAGAGGGCGACCACACGCCCACTAACGGCAAGAATACACCACCTCCATTTTAAAACGGTAATAAACTCCAAATGCAGAAACAGCAGACGAGTTACTTTAAGCTTTCTTCATGTTCGTCTGCGTTCGGATTTGAATTCTGTGTAAAATGAGGAACCAGTCGCAGATGTGGCAGACGGCTGAGAAAAAGGAGGCGTTCATTAAGATTCTGTGGACTTTTTGGTGACGTTTCGTGTTTTGTTTTCCATTTGCATCTCTGACGCGGTAAATAAAAAACATTTCAAGCATCTCCCCTCCTGCAGTCACGCAGGTGTGGATCAAAACCAGTACAAACAGCAGCTCCCCGTTTCATTTTGTGACTCAGCCGTCACCTTCGGGCCAGGTTAGCCTCTGCAACCCGTCAGAAACACGTCTAGCCCGGTTTTGTTTTGAAGCACTGAAAAGATGTCGAGCAGTTCGGGCGTGCTTGTTGTCGGTGCAGTGTGAAGTTATTTATTGGACCACTCGTCAATAAACTCACAGCTGACTGTTTCTCCTGACCGTGTGTTTTTCTTCAAACCATTACAGACACATTAAAGCTCCAGATATCTGGTTGAGTGTGACGTTTATACAGTTTATATTCGCTTTAATTACATTTAAAGCTTAAAAGTCAACACAGTCAAACATTTTATTAATTATAAACGAGTTGATTACAGGAAACAAAAAACATGTTAAATGCATCAAAATGTGTTGATTTTATAGAATGTGCTGCGTCACAATCAGACAGTTACACTTCAGTTGATCACGTTTACTTAAACGTTTTAAGTTCCCATAATTTCTCTCAATTCTTTGTACCAAACAAGTTTACAGCAACAGAGTTGTAAAGTTTACAGTCGACGATAATTATACAGTTATTAGAAGAAGTCTTGCCTTTAAAGCTTAACTTTATTTAATTTACTTGCTTTAATGCTGGGAAATAAAAAAGTTTCAAAAAATCAGTGCTTCCTAAGCTTATTTTAAAAAGTCGCTGGTCTAAGTTAATTGCTTAAAGTTGCACTACAAACTCTGGATCTACCGTATTTAGGGATTCCCAACTCTGGTCCTTGAGGAACACCTTCCTGCATGTTTTAGCTGTTTCTCTGATTTGACACCTGATGTGAATGATTTGATGATTAACAGGCTTCGGCAGAACTTGAAGTAATTAAATCACTGAAGCAGGAAAACAGCTAAAACATGAAGGGTGGTGTCCCTCAGGGACAAGGGTTTGAACCACTGGCATTACTATTTAGTAACATCACATTCTTCTTTCTGCTGAAACTCTAAAAGTTGCATTTATTAATTGTAAATGATGAATGGTGTTTAGAGCTTGCTGCATGGAGCTGTAGTGTTTTTGTAGCTTTTAATTTAAGTAAATTTAGGACCGATCCTTTGAGAACACATTTGAAGTTCAATTCCTCAAAGTTTGGATTCAAAAGAACATAAAACCTGAGGCTGGTGCTGACGTATTGAAGTTGTTTTGTTGCACATCTAAGGTGCTTTCCCAGGTAAAGATGTGAAGAATTCAACATTTTAATCTGCAGTGCTGCTCCATTTATCAAAGCAATTGCAAATCACTCCCTTCCCTCACTCCTGAGGGTCATTGGGACATAATGTAACGAGGCAGTTTTAACTATACTAGAGAAATTGCATTTCCTGCAAAAATGCAGTGTGAAAGCTTATGACAAGAACTTGCTGACAAACAGCTGAAATTAGCTAAAACATGCTGAAATTGAAAACAAAGCCTAAGGTAGCAGGAAAAAAAAACAACATATTTGCTGAATTAGGTTTAAATAAGAAGAAATGAGCACAAAATTAGGACATTAGCTTAAAAATATATCTGAAATTAGCCAAATATAATTGAAAAGTAGCTGTAAAGGCAGAAAGCAGCCTAAACTACCAGATGAAAGTGGAAAGAGTTGAAATGAGCTAAAAGTGGAATTAGCTGAAAAATCTAAATTTAGCATAAAAAGCTGCTGAAACTAGCAGAAAGAACTTCATTAGGCTGAAAGTAGCTGAAATTACCACGAAAAATTTGAAATTTTCTGAAAACAGCTGAAATTAGCTAAACAATGTTTGAAAGTTAGCTCAAAATGTAGAACAAGCTTAAATTAACAGAATAAAGCAGAAATAACACATCTGCCCAGTTAATCTGAAAGCAGCAGAAATAACCAAACAAAAAAAATCTGAAAAATGCTGAAATTAGCAAAAATCAGCTGAAAAGGCAGAACGAAGTGAAAAGAGCACAGTTTTTGGTAATTTAGGCTGAAAAAAGTTGAAGTTATTGCAAAAAATGAGGAATTGGCTGAAAATGCTAAAATTGGCATTAAAAACGGCTAAATCGCTGAAATAGCAGAAAAAAGTTGAAACTTGAAAAAATAAGCTGAAAGGAGCAGAAAGCAATTAGAAGCAGCACAAAAATATATTTAGCGGAGAGGAGCACAAAACAGCTGAAAGTAGCTGAAAAAAGTTTAAATTTGCACAAAGAAGCTGAACAAAATGAAAGGAGCAGTAAAAGGTTGTAACAGCTAAAGATCTGAAGAATGTAAAATGAGCTCAATTCATTTTCTGTGAGAAAAAGATGGCAGAAAAGACTAAATGGTTCAAAAAGCTAAAGTTGCACCAATACCAAAATTCAGCAGGATTGTCTTGAAAGAGCCGAATGTTTTGATTTATGATTTGTTGAAACAGCACAAAAATTACGGAACGTTGGAGATGCTGAAAAACGTACAAAAGAAAAATGGATCATAATTGTGTGAATGGGAGCACGGTGGTGCCTGGTAGAACTGCTGCCTCTCAGCGAGCAGGTCCCTGGTTCAAATCCCAGTCCAGGGGCCTTTCTGGGTGAAGTTTGCATGTTCTCTCCGTGCATGCGTGGTTTCCTCCGGGTGCTCCGGTTTCCTCCCACACACCAAAAACATACATGTTAGACTGATTGGTGACTCTAAATTGTTCCTAGGTGTGAGTGAGAGAGTGAATTGTTGTCTCTGTGTCCCTGTGATGGACTTGCCCCGTCCAGGGTGTCCCCCACCTCTTGCACGGTGACCCCCGTGACCCAAAGATGGAAGAAGCGGGTAAAAGATAATGGATGAATTGTGTGAATGCGTCCTAAACGTTCACACAAAACAGGGTCAGCACTTTTTGTGTGGTGAGTTTACAAATCAATATTTAAGACCCTGTCCACACAGGATTGTTTCAGACTCGCGTCCACATGAAAACGGTGTTTCAGGCGCTCCGAAATTGTATTTCTGAAAACCAGGATCCGGAGTTTTACCCGAGTACATTCTGCATTTTCCAGTATGTCAGAAAACAGGCTTAAAGACAAATTCAAGTTTGCTGGTGATGTCATGAGATGTCCTACCTCAAGGTCTGCCCTCGCCACTAGATGGCGCACTACACTGTTTGAAAATCAAAGTTTCAGTCCAAGTACAACCTTTTAAATCAGGATTTGAGTGAGGTATTAGTTATATGAGGGGGAAGGATTGGATTTAACGAGTGAGTCTCTAGGTAGCATAATGGTGACGGTCTTCAGATAATACGTCTGAAATACGCACTAATGAGGTTGAGGTGTGTTGCCTCCAGCTTACATACTGGACCATGTTTGTCTATAAAGTTGTTTTTTGTAGGAAACATGAGTCTCCACTGTAACGGATGATCATGTCTTCTGGATGAAGGTGTCTGCTGTTCATCTGAAGACACTGAACATGAAAAAAAAAAAAACTGTCTGAAATAAGGTTTAAGAGTTTCGAATCTTCCCGTTGCTCCTTAGTTGGACAGGAAGTCTATGGACGCCCGGACAGACCGGTTGGACATGATGTCCACGGCCGTGACTTTGATCTCCGTGTCTCCGAACTGCATGGTGGCTCTGATCTCCCGCCTCTCCGCTCCTGCTCCGCCCGCCGCTCCAGGTGGCGGCAGAGGTTCCGGCAAGTCCAACGTTATCGTTCCGCACTTCCGGACGCCGGGGTCAGAGATGTACGTGATGTCGTCCGTTGCGCTGCAGTAGATGTTGATGATGATCTTGCGCTGGCCCGCCCGAGCCGGCGTGTAGCTCCGCCTCACGACTTCTCCCAGCGCCACCGACTGGTCGACGCAGACGAAGCGGTCGAAGATGTCCGTGCACCACTCGCGGCCATCTTTGAGGAGGAGTTTATCCCGGGGATGGCGTCCCTCAAGGAACCGATTCAAGACTCCTACCCCGTAGGTCAAAGGGCATCGTCGCACCCGAACCTGGACGAGAAAAGCCGTTAGCTCGCGTGTCAACTTGCTCCTCTTGGACCTGGTGCTCCTGATCCCTTACCACAGTGGGGTCCAACCCGAACAGCACGGCACCCTTCAGTATGGTCAGTCCGACATCATGGGGGATGATGATGCGGCACGTCCTTCCCAGAGCCCTCTGGACTGCTTTCTGCAGCATGGACGACTCTGCAAAACCGCCAACCAGGAAGAGGAAGCGCACACCGTGCACCTCCGGCTTCATCATCAGCTCCTCTGTTAAGAAAGACGGAGACCATTCATACCAGCAAACTCACATTGTGGAAAACCAGTCCGTTGGTTGTAAATGGACCACTGGACTGTGGCTGATTTAAAACACACTTCTGTGTGGAGAAGGCCGAGATTAGGTCACCACCATCTAGAATCAAGATCTGTGGAAGCCATTATGCTCGGGTATGCACGGCTTTGACCCTGGCATATTTTTGTCATCAGCTTATACCAAACTTTTACTTTACGATGTCCCAACGTGGACAAAACGAGAAGCAGCTGGTTAATGGTTTCAGCAGACGATCGTTCTGGAAGGTTGGTAGTTTTAAAACGTATGAGTTAGTCAAAACAGACAAACTTGCACTAGTCAAGCTTTTAAATTAAGAGTGACCTGCAAAAATGCAGCGAACGCTTGTTGCCAAATGGTTTTTGCTGAAAACCACTGAAGAAGCTGAAACCAGGCTGAAAATAATTACTAAATGTTTAAGGCGAAATGCATTTGAACAGCTGACGTGCTGATAGCAGGAAAATGAAAGCAGAGAGCAGCATAAATGTGTAAAAAAGGCTGAAGAGAGCAGACAGAAGCAGAAAAAGATGAAATAAGCAGAGAGGCTAAATTTATTACAACAAAACCTGAAATTAGCAACAACAAAATGAAACTGAAATGAGCAGAAAAAAGATGAATTGAGCAGAAAGAGGCTGAAAGGGATATAAAAAGTTGAAATAATCAGTAATAACAACAAAAGGCTAAATTAACTAAAATTAAAAAAAGGGGTGGGGCTAAAATTAGCAAAGAAATACATAAAAAGTAGCTGAAAGAGCAGAAAAAGTTTAATTTTGTAGATTGAAGCTTAAAAAAAAGAAAAAAGATGAAACTAGCAGAAAGAAGCTCAAATAAGCTGAACCAGAAGAAAAGCTAAAACGTGCCGATAAAGGTTTTAAACAGAACAAATGAAGCGAAAGATGTGAAGAGAGGATAAAGCTCGACATTTCAAAATGTTTAAATTTCACAAATACCAACAGTCGGAGCAGGAACGTCCTGAACGAGCTGAACGTTTTGATGCAGGAGTTGTTGAAAAAGCACAAAAATAGTGGAACTACCGGTAAATACATGCTGAAGAACGTAAGGAAGAAAAGAAACATTCACTCTATTGCGATCCATTTTTTCTTCTGTACGTTTTTCAACATCTTTCTCATTCCACAATTTTTGTTCTTTTTCAAGAAATCATAAATCAAAACATTCGGCTCTTTCAGAACAATCCTGCTCTGACTTTTGGTATTGGTGCAACTTTAGCTTTTTGAAATATTTAGCCTTTTCTGTCACTTTTTTTTTCCTCATAGAAAATGAATTGAGCTCTTTTACATCCTTCAGATCTTTGGCTCTGTTTACAACCTTTTACATTTTGTTCTGCTTCAGCTTCTTTCAGCTTCCTTGTGCAAATGTAAACGTATTTCAACTACTTTAGGCTAATTTCAGCTGTTTTGTGCTCCTTTTAGATTCTTTCTGCTAAGTACAACATGTTTTCAGCTTCTATCTTGTTTCTGCTAATTTCAGCTTGTTATATTTCTTTCAGCTGATTTCTGCAAAGTTCAGCTTATTCTGCTATTTCAGCTAGCATTAAGCTGTTTATGCATATTTTAGCTTTTTCAGCTAATTCCACATTTTTGCACTCATTTCTACTTTGGTCAGCCTAATTGAGCAAAAAATGTGCTAGCTCCACTTCATTCTGGTAGTTTAAACTCCTTTTTGCCGTTTCAGCTACTTTCCAGCTCTTTGTTGCTAATTTCAGCTTTTTCCAGATAATTTCTACTTCATTGTGCTCATTTCTGCTTCTTTCAGCCTAACTGAGCAAGCCTGTTCTTTTTGGTTTTTTTTGCTAATTTAAGCTTGTTCTACCTTTTCAGCTAACTTTTTAAGTATATCTTTAGCTAATTTCAGCTGTTTTCAGATAAATTCAAGTTTTTCATGGTAATTTTTACTACTTTCAACCTAATTAACTTCTTTATAGTTATTTAAGCTTATTATGCTCCTTTCAGCCTTTTTTTTTGGCTAGTTGTAACTTTGTTTCAGCTACAGTTTAGCTGTTTTATGCTAATTTTGGCTTTTTCAGTTAATTTCGCCTTTTTGGAGCTCATTTCAGCTCTTTCTACTTCCTTCTGGTAGTTTGAGCTTCTTTCTGCCTTTTCAGCTAATTTTCAGCTATTATTTGCTAATTTCAACTTTTTTTTTAGCTTTGTTTCCGCTTATTTAAACCTAATTTGGCAAATATGTGTTCTTTATGCTTTCTCCTGCTAATTCAGGCTTTTTCGTCAATTTCAGCTACAATTCAGCATGTCTTTTAGCTAATTTCGGCTGTTTTTCAGCAAGTTCTTCTGCAATAAGCATTCCTGCTGCATTGTCGCAGGAAATGCAGTTTCTCTAGTTACCTATGTGTTTGACAATGTTGCTGATGGTGGGCTGGAAGAGTTCGTTCATGGCCTCCTGCGTCAGTCGCAGCATGCCCTGGGACGACCACTTCACTATCTTCATACTGACGCACACACAGAGAGAGAAGGTTGGACGTTTACACAAACAGGACCAGCGCTCCCGTGTGAAAACCACAATCACGTCACCTTTTGACCCCAACTCACTTGCTCCTCCTCAGGGCAGCCTCCACGCTCTGCCCTCGCTGTCTTTTGTAGAAGTCGATGAAAGAAAAGGGCAGGGAGATGTTGAGGGCGTTGGCTCTCCCCGGCGACGCTGTCCGTTTCCTCGCCTCGAACGCGATCATGAGGTCCACCCAGGCCGCCGGCCGCTTGGCTTTAAAGCTCTGGATGAAGTCCTCCCCGAAGATCTGGCACAGCATGGCTTCAAAAGCCAGGTCTACCCCGACCGCACCGTAAGGGCCGCCTGGAAGACAGACAGCAGCGTTGGAAACTGCTGGAGCAGAGTACACGTCTGAAGGGATTGTAAAAAGTATACCTGATGCCTTGTAGAGCTCTTTAAGTGTTCCCTGTGGCTGCTCAATCTGATGGACTGTCAAATCAACCGTCCCTCCTCCACAATCTGCAACAACGTACCTGTCGCCTACAAAAACAGAGCAAATGTTGCAATGGTTTGTTATCTGGGTGTCCAAAAACTTCTTTAGAAAGTCTTCAGTTAAACCAGAAATGCTGCTGCCAGAGTCTTAACTGGAGTTAGTGGGAGAGATCATATCTCTGCAGTTTTAGCTTCTCTCCACTGGCTCCCTGTCAAGTCCAGAATTGAATTCAAAATCTCATTTCTAACCTACAAAGCCCTCAACAACCTAGCTCCGTCTTATATTTGAGATCTTATTGTTCCATATTTTCCTAACAGAGCACTTCATTCTCAGACTCGTGGTTCCTAGAGTTTCCAAACGCAGAATGGGAGGAAGATCTTTCAGTTCTCAGGCTCCCCTCTCCAGTTTCTGTCCGTGAGACTCACACATTGTTCAGTTTTAAGACTTCCCTTTTTGATAAATCCTTTAGTTAGGGTCGGCTTGTCGTGGCGTCTTAAGCTTAGACTAATGGAGGACAAATTCACCTCATTTCCTTTAATGAATAGTTAAAATTGAATAGTTTTCATTTGATATTTCTATCTTAACATGTGATTCTTGACCTGCCATTGTGTATCTGTTCCTACCAAACCCAGCTGGTTGAAGCAGA
>JAVCKU010000161.1:3211351-3223645 GCA_032273985.1 Hypsolebias coamazonicus | reverse complement strand
ACAATATTATCGTTTATCGCAATAACTTCTGAGACAATTAATCGCCCAGCTAAATTTGTTATCGTGACAGGCCTACTGGTGTGAATGCACCCTAACACGCCAAATTTTAGCTCGATGAAATTCAATGAATCAAAGCAGTTTTCATGTTGGGCTGTGATGGTCATCTTGAATCAGTACTCCAAAAGTTAAACTATAGCACTTGAAGCAGTCAGTCTTCAGTTTCAAAACAGCTCTGCAACGGTCTCAGGTCAATTATTTGTAGTAAACATCTGGGCAGACATGCTAACCCAGGAGGGCTGAGTTTGGGCTTGTTAAGAGTGGGAACTGTTCACAAACTGTCGACCGAAACATCCCACAGGGAGGCTCTAAAACGGACAAACAGATAAAAAAAGACGCAATGGAACCAATTTATCAGTCCCCTGACAGATCATCACTTTTTGTCCAGCTGTGAAAGGCTGGTTGGAAAAGAGTTAAATATTTTGTCTCAGAAAGTCGTGCTCAGACAACTTCATTTAGAATACGCTCTTCATTTTAATGCAAGAACATACTGAGAAGCTTGGAACAGTAGTAACGTGTGGATACGTACATTCAGAAGAAGCTCTTTATTGGGAATAGTCAGACAAGTTTAAGTGACTTTTAAAAAAAACATACAAAGTTGACTGAAGGGAAGCTGTTCCAAATATTAACGTTGCACACAAAAACTCCCATACATACAAAATCATTCATTCTCAGGAGGCAAAAACAAAACAAACCCATCAAAGATAGAAACATTAAGCGTGGTCGAACCCAAAGTTGTGTTCATTGTTAGACAAACTTCACTGCAAAATAAAAAGACCTCTGAAGACAGCGGTGACGGATGAGGGCCGGATCTTTTTCTATGATAAAGAAAAGAAAAAAAAACCTTTCACAGCATCCAACCAATGGAAGACAAGTCTCCAGGAGGCCGGCTTATCATTATCCAAGAAACACAAAGAAAAGGTTCACCGCAAGGTGCAAACTTTCTACAAAGCTCCAGAAGAGATGGCAGACTTTGTGGTTCTGGAGCTGAAACCTGTGAAGCTTCCATCAAAAATAACGAAAGGCTCGCATCCGGTGATTTATTCAACATGCGTATAGCTTTTTTATTTTTTAAAGGAATGACAGTAAAATTACAAAATGAGCAGCCATTAGGTCGGGCTGCATGGGAACACGATTACTAACAGATGCACGAACCACTGCACATGCACCATTATCGGCTACATGTGAAGTTTTAAAATGGGACCCGTTTTAGCAGTCAACAAAGTGGTTCGTCCACAGCGTTGTTTACCAAACTTCCCAGCATGCAGTGCAGTACAGCTTTAAAATCTTTCAAATATTTAAAACTTCGATTTGCCTAAACGGACAGAGTAGAAAGTGCACATCAGATGTGCCGGGCATCAAATGAACATACGGCAGGTCACCTCAGCAAACAATAAGCATATCTGAAATGACAGCCTCCATCTTTAATCAAACCCTATATTAGCCACATCCTCTTGTATTTCCATTCAACCTTTACATTTACAGGTTGGTCTCATTGAGGGACGAGGATATGTTTTCAAGAGAGACCTGTTTTAGACAAACCACAGATAAGGTACACAACAAGAAACGGCCATAAAATGCATATAAAATAAAACGTAAATAGAAGTAGAGATATACAACAAAATAAAATCAAGCTACATTATAAAACAAGGTAAAATACTAAAAACAGGAACACGCCTGCCTTGATTTTTGCATTGAACTTAACAGTTGTTTAAAATCCCTGAGAGGTCAAAGTGGACAACTTCAGGTCTTTTTGCAAGATTCAGGTCAGTTCTCTCCAGTTTGATGATTTTCTTGCCTCTTTTGTTTCCATAGTGAACACTGCCCTGAATATTAAGGCAGTTTGGGACAGCCTTGCCAGTTGTTAAAAACAGGTGAGTTACAGGTAACGTAATATGTTATAGGTAATATAATATAATATGTTGTATAATATGAAATTTCAGCTTGCTATGCTCATTTAAGCTAATTTCTGCAAGTTTCAGCTTTTTCTGCTATTCCACTACTATTTAGCTTCTTTTATTTATTTATTTATTTTTTGTTGCTAATTTTAGCTTTTTCAACTAATTCAACATTTTTTGCAACCATTTCAACTTCAGTGTTTCCCCTAGATAACTTGCCATGGGGGAGGTGCTCATCTCGTCTATGAGTTGTGAAGAATGCCTTTAGCTTTTTAGCTAGCGTACCTGTATTGTGAGCTGCTAGTTTAGCGTTACGTCAGTGCCGACAGGTGATGTGGAGTGGGGGGCTCGGTAGGCGGGGCGCTCGGTTCTGTTGACGGGGCAGGGCGTCCCGCTCGTATAATAGTAGGGAAAACACTGAACCTTTTTCAGCCTAATTCTGCAAAACTATGCTCTCTACGCTTTCTTCTGCTAATTTAAGCTTCTTTCTGCCTTTTAGCTACTTTTCAGCTGTTTTTTTGCTAATTTAATCTTTTTTCAGATAATATCCACTTTTACGTGCTTATTTACGCTTCTTTCATCCTAACTGGGCAAACGTGTTCTTTCTGATTTCTTCTGCTACTTCAAGCTTGTTCTACCTTTTCAGCTACCTTATTAGCATCTTTTTAGCTAATTTAAGCCATTTCCTGATCAATTCAAGTTTTTTGTGCTAATTTCAGCTACTTCCAGCCTGATTAACTTCTTTGTGCTAATTTCAGCTTGTTATAATCCTTTCAGTTTATTTCTGCAAATTTCAATTCTTTAAGCTATTTAGCTCTTTTTCGGGGTCATTTTAGCTTTTTCAACTAATTCTAGATTTTTTACAATAATTTAAACTTTTTTCAGCCTAATTTAGCTGAATGTGCTCTCTCCACTTCCTACTGGTAACTTGAGCTTGTTTTTGCTGTTTTAGCTACTTTTCAGCTGTTTTTTTGTTTGCTAATTTCAGCTTTTTTCTGCTAGTTTCAGCCTTTTCCTGGTTTTTCAGCTACTATTTTAACTATTGATTCTCATTTTAGCTTGTACAGTTATTCCACAGTTTATTTTTTAAGCTAATTTCAATTCATTCCACTTCCTTTTGGTAGTTTAAGCTTTTTGCCTTTTCAGCTACTTTTTAGCTATTATCTGCCAATTTCAGCTTTTTTTTTTTTTTTAGCAAAATTTTTCTTTTTTGTGTTTATTTCTGCTGATTTATATCAAATTCAGCAAAAAATGTGTGCTTTCTGCTTTCTTCTGCAAATATACACTTGTTCTTCCATTTCAGCTACATTTCAGCATATTTTAGCTAATTTCAGCTGTTTTTCAGCAAGTTCTTCTACAATAAGTTTGTTCGCTTTAAAAGCCTTTTCATTTCACCTTTAATGCTTATTTCTTTAAAGCGTCAAGAGCCCAAACAACTTGTGATCTAGTTTACATCTCCAGTCGTGTTCACGTTGAGCCTGTACGCCTGTTTCCACGTGTGTTCATGCGTGTAATTGATCTAATTCACGACCAGCTGTAAACGTATGTAACGAAGCTGCAGCAGCTATAAAAACCCAGGTGTGGAGGACTTCGCTCGGTCCTCTGAGACTGCAGTCTTACAGGAAACGAGTCTTTGTCCCTGAGCGGCGGATCAAAACAGAGTGAGACGAGTGACAGGGAGGGGGGTGTAATAAAAAGTGTGTGTGCGTGTGAAAATGAGACGGCGCTGGAGTTAAGCTGGTGTGTGTAAACATCTGCAGAGGTGACGAGCGCGGGTAACAAAAAGAGGGTCTCGGCTGAGCAGGTCAGGACTAAATGGTGAATCCTAAAACTGAAAACCAGGAAGTTCCTGGAGAAACGTTGACAGGGATTGCCACGCGGCGGCCATTTTTAAATTTTGATTTGACAGTACTATGTGCTGGGGTTCACTCTCAACTACCACCTCAGCACATTTCAGCTGAATATGGCTATAAAATCAATGAGCTACAATCATTATTTAATTTAAGCTGTGGCAGCCATCTTGGATTCAGTATGTGATGGGGAATGTTCTCAGCTATGAACAAGCCAAACTTCAGCTCTGTTTGCGTAAAAATAGCAGAGTGAAATCCAGTTAAATGTAGCTTTGGCGGCCATCTTGAGTTATTTGAACTCTGTATTTAACGGGCACTGCTCTCAGTTGCCACCACACCGAACTTCAGCTGAATGGTGCTAAAAACAGCTGAGTTTTCATATTTTTCCCTGTTCCGCTAAAGCGGCCATCTTGGATTTTAAATTTGCATTAGGAATGTATAACAACTCGCTCTCGGCTACGACCATTTCAGCACAATAGCTCAAAGAATGACTGAGTTAGAGTCAATTTTGTGTTTTTTGAGGTAGCTGTGGCAGCCATCTTGAACCAAAATGGCTCCAAAAGTTAATTAGTTTGTTCAGAGACCTCTTCACTCCAGGTCACGTGACGTCCCTGTGGCAGTTAGAGGCTGTGAAGAGTTCTGTCAGTGCTTTTAAATAAAATAAAAAAGGCATCTTTGTTTGCAAATTACGTCACCGTGGTAACTTGAAACACCACTGCAGCTAAAGTATTAGCACCGGCTGTTTTGATACAGTGCAGTTCGAGCCACATTAAAGTTGAAGAAAGAGCAAGAACCTGGTCAGGTGGAGAATAGTAGGTGGTTGCCTTCAGGCAGTCCCCAATAAATAAACACATAAATATATAAACAAACAAACAAATAAATAAAAGGTTGTGAAGCATGGCGGTGGAGCGGTGATGACTTTGGCTCGTCTTGCAGCCGCAGAACCTGGTCCAGTCACAGAGTGCATCGTAAACTCATCTGCACAACTCAAAGGGTTTTAGAGTCAAACCTGAGGCCGGTTGCCAGATAAAGCTTGGACTAAAAGCAACGACGACACAAAACATGGCAGCAAATCTACAACAGGATGGCTCAAAAAGAAAAAGAAGCTGCAAACGGTTCAGTCAAAGTCCAGACCTCAGCCTGACCGTAACGCTGAGGTTGGACCTTCAGAAAGCTGAGCCGAAACACATTTCTCCAAAACGCAATGAGATGAAACGACGTTGCAAACAGGAGTGGGCCAAAATTCCTCCACAACCACGTGAGAAACTGATAAAGTCAGGCAGAAAACACCGTCAGGTTGTGAGCGCTGAAGCTCAACAGGTTCCTGGGGTTTTGGACACCTGAGGTTGGATGTGAATCCTTTTTGAACCACCTCGTCTTCAGTAAGTCAAAAGATCAACGGTGCACACGAGCCAACAGAGTCGAGCTGCGACATCACCTCATTCGTCACAGCCAGGATGGAGACGAGATAAGGAGGTCTTACCTGAGCAGGTGTGTGCTTGTAGGCGGACGCAGGCTGTCGCTCTGCCAAAAAAAAAAAAAAAACGTGAGCAAGTCTGATATGGATTATACCAATTTTGGTGACGATTGAGGGAAAACTAATCAAATTAAATCCTGATCTACAGAAACAGTTTCTAAATGTTCATGAAGCGTTCGCTCAATTGTGATCCATTTTTCTTTCGTATGTTTTTCTGCATCTTTCTCGTTCCACAGTTTTCAATCCATTTCAACAAATCATAAATCAAAACGTTCAGCTCTTTCAGGACAGTCCTGCAATGGCTTTTGGTATTGGTGCAACTTTAGCTTTTTGAAATGTTTAGCCTTTTCTGACACTTTTCTCTCAAAGAAAATGAACCGAGCTCATTTTACCTCCTTCAGATCTTTAAATATGTTACTGTTAAACCTTTTACTGCTCCTTTCACATTTTGTTCTGCTTCATCTTCTTTCAGCTTCCAAAGTTAACATTTTTTTCCAGCTACTTTCAGCTAATTTCAGCTGTTTTGTGCTCCTTTCAGATTCTTACTGCTAATTACCGTACAACATTTTTGTGCTTCTTATAACTTCTTTCTGCTTCTTTCAGCTTGTTATGCTCCTTTCAGCTTATTTCTGCCAGTTTCAGCTCTTTCTGCTATTTCAGCTATTTAGCCGTTTTATACTAATTTTAGTTTTTTTTTTCCCCACATTTTTGCACTAATTTAAACTTTTTTCACCCCAATTCAGTAAATACATGCTCTCTCTACTTTGTTCAAGCAATTTAAGCTCCTTTTAGCTCCCTTTGCTATTTCAGCTACTTTTCAGCTGTGGTTTTGTTGTTGCTAATTTCAGCCTTTTTTTTTTTTTTTTAGATAGTTTTAACTATTTTGAGCTACTTTCTGCTTCTTTCAGCTTAATTGGCAAACATGTTATTTCTGCTTTATGCTAATTTAAGCTTATTCTAAAATTTCAGGTACCTGTTTAACATTTTTAGATAATTTCAGCTGTTTTTAGACAAATTCAAGTTTTTTGTGGTAACATCTGCGACTTTCAGCCTAATTAACGTCTTTCTACTAATTTCAGCTTGTTATGCTCCTTTCAGCACATTTCTGCTAGTTTTAGTTATTTCAGCTACTATTTAGTTGTTTTATGTTATTTTTAGCCTTTTCAGCCAATTCCACATTTTTAGCTCATTCCATATCTTCACTTCTTTCTGGTGCTTAACGTTTTTTTCTGCCTTTTAAGCTACTTTTTAGCTATTTTTGCTAATTTCAGCCCTTTTTAAACCTAATGTCATAATTTTTGTGCTCACTTCTGCTTATATAAATCTAATTCAGCAAATGTGTTCTTTCTGCTTTTATCTGCCAACTTAGGCTTGTTCTTCCTTTTCAGTTACATTTCAGCATGTGTTTCAGCTAATTTCAGCTGTTTTTCAGCTTCAGTAATAAGCATTAACACAGCTTTTTCACAGGAAATGCAGTTTCTTTCATTTTTAAGTTAAAAAATGAGTTTTCAGTAAATCCAGTAGAAAACAAAGTACATAGAACAACAGATCTTACCATCTTTAAATGACGACAGCATGTTCTTTGTGCATCTTGTCTGAGTGTGAGCATTTCCCCATCAGTCTTTGTCTTCAGTCAGGCGCTGGTGGCTCCTCAAACTCAGCACAGCGATCTCTGGCCATGTTTCTTACTCTTTTTCTGCTAACACAAAATACAAACATGAACCTGTTTGATGATGCAGACAAACATAAGACAACAGCCGAGCAGAGCACCTTGTAAAAGTATCAGCATGTGCGTCTGCAGCGCCATTTAGGAGAAAGAAGTTGGATAATAATGCAAACACCTTCTGCCATTTCTTTCACAATTCACATTTCAAAAGTCCAGGCTCAATTATCAGTCTTTTCTGTTGATTTTATAAATAAGATATATGAAAACATACAAGATCTTTTCGGATTTCTAAAATCTAACATATCTGCTGTTTTCTGAAGACGTTTCATGTTAAACAGCACATCAGACGAGTTCAGATTTCGATGCAAACGTTGTCCCAGTTTTCCATATTTATCCAGAACTGAAATGTATTTAAGAATCTAAATATTTAACCAAAAGAAACCCTGCGGGTGTGTAGACCTGAGAGCATGCTCAGGGTTCAGTGGGTTCAGTGAAGCTGTTGTTTTTAAAATGTAAACACGGAGAAAGGTTGGTCTGTGTGCGCGTGTTGCACTCTGGAGGCCAAAAAGTTTCATTGCAGCTGAAACTGAGAAATCAAAGTGCTGAAGTTTTATTTTGCACCGTCAGGAAGATCAAGCAGCTTTTGTACAACTGTAGTTCTAATTTATGCCTCGAGCTTTTAGATAGAAAGAAAACTATGACTAATGTAATTCTGCATGCTTTCTTTTTATGTACATGTATTTTCAGTGATGACTGCACTTATTATAATCCACTAGCTGACACCATTTTTTTTTTTTTTTTTAAGGTAGGAAAATCACAAATTTAATGGTGAGAGCCAAGTTTGCAGCTTGGGATAATCATAACTTTTGAACATTTCAGAGCAATCTCTAAAAATATGAAGAAATTGTGCCAATTTTTGCGAGGGATTTTTCATTTCCAACATTTTATAGAACATTATTGCAGAATTTTGATTTCTAATTGGATTTTTGCTGCATTTTTAATACGACATGATCTTTTAATAATTTACGAGTTATTTTAAAGCTCTTTCAATTGAAACAATTTGGAAAATTAAAAGAACTTCCACTTCCTGGTTTACAAGGTTAAAAAAACAACAACTTTAAATTTAGGGCAGAATCACAATTTATATCATTACAGTACAGTACTTACATGTTTCTGGCAGCAAAAAAAAAAAAAAAAAAAAAAAATGCAGCCACTGTGGCTTGATGTAAATGAATTATTTAATTAAAATAAGCACATATAATGCAAACTTCTGCATCCTAATGTATAAAAATCTCTACAAACGCCGTTTGTTGTGCACAATTTTGACTGTTTTGCAGCTGAGCAGTTTTGCGCAATGCATTCTGGGACATCAACACTAAGTTTAAAATATGTTTACGTTCCAGACTGAAATAAAAATCGGTAAGTTAGCCCTTTTTTTAAGATTCTGATCGAACACGACCTAAATAATATAAAATAATATTTCAAATTACTGAGTTTCGTAGAAATTAGACGCGACCTGAACCGGATGTGACGCATTTAGCTACACCAGGCGGGGTTAAGAGTTAATGAAAATTAACCTAGTCTTCTAGAAACGTCTGAAAACTATGCACGTAGAAGAAAATTAAACCAACAAAAATAAATAAATAAATATCTGTACTAAAAAACGAGCTTTCAGGGACAATCAACCGATATATAGCTAGTAGATCCGCTCCTTTCCCTGTCGCCGGCGCAAAAGGTGGCTAAAAGTGCGGAGGTCGTTTAGGGATAAACATTTAGGAGCATAAAAAAATAAAAAAAATACCTCGAAACAGATGTAATTTCGCGAAATATTTAGCGTTTCGTTAACATATTTAAAGCTACACAGTTGCTCGGCTTTAAAACAATCCCGTTAGCTAACACATTAGCCGCTCGGCGCATAACTCTTAGTGCGCATGCGCGTCGATGAAACGTACTTTTTAAGCTGTATTATGTCGCCATCTAGCGGAGCACAGACGAATTACAAGCAGATCAGCGTGAAGAGGGGTGGAGAGACAAACATAAAATCCAGGGAAGAAAATTCAAACGCTCTTCCTGGAAACAGTAAAGAACCCGCCACAACTTCACCACATGACATTTCAGAAAGAAAATGCGACACTCCCTCTCGACCCCGACAGAGCCTCTCATCTTTACGCCTAAACAACCCGCATTTTACCCACGAACGACGCAAACGCACCGTTTGGGAGCTACCAGCGCCACTCATCGTAGTTTTTATTTTGTGCTTCGACACAAACCAGATTGCGACATCACCGAGTCCTTCCCGTAAACTATTCCCCTCATCTCCGTATGACATCACTAACTCCAGTTTCAGGATGAATTTTATGGAGAAAAATCGCACTAAAACCTCCGTGGAGCTAAAAGTTGAACGCGTATCCACGCAAAGTTAAATCACTCCGAAAATTATCATATATTTACTTTCAAAGCTAATAAAAACGGGTTGTAAGGAGTAAATCACGTGTACTATAATGCCCTTTATTCATCTAGTTTTGTGCCTTTTTTTGCAGGATTATCCACAACTAGAGTTGGTGTTGCGTTTAAGGACGCATCATAATTCCTACCATTCATGATGTAATCCACAGGAGATCCACGCAGGTAAAAACACTAATAATAGTGGAAAAACCTGCACGCAGCAGTCCATCTTCCCCAGTCAGGGATGACGCAGCCCCCCTAAAATCCACTCTTCCTCCCATCCCAAAGAGATAAAGAAATAAATACATGAACGTCCAAAATGCGTTTGGATGCGCACTTGTCCACGCTGAGGACATAAAAAAGCGCAACGAGTCCAAAACGTGGTGACGATCAGTGATGGTGCATCTGTGCACAGTCAAATCGTCGCCTTTCTGAACGATTGCACAGCTCTTTTCCTCTGAGCTGGCACTGAAATAAATTCATTAATTTAAATAAAATGAAACGCAAGCCACGCAGCACGCGGTGTTGGTTTTGTGCGATCCGAGCAGGGAGTCCTTCAAGAAATTGCGCAGTTTTTATTCCATTGAAACGGAGACTGTTTCCTCCTCCCTCTTCTCTCTCTCTCTCGCTCTTCTCCCTCATGCAGGTTTATTTTCAGAGGAGGATTCTCGGACACCAACTGCCCCGCCTCCACAGTCACTGTACAACTCTGCCCCCCCTTCCCAAAAATTCCTTTATACACTGCTGTTCAATGGAGACCTACCTTCATCCCTCTCTGGTCCAACAGGCAGCCTCCTTCTTGCCAGCAGCTCCTCGGAGCATCAAAAGTTGTGTCTCCCTGTCCTGCCAGGTTCTTGAAACTTCTTTCAGAAACTGGAAACAAGGGCACAGTCATGGTGGGAAGCCTAAAACTTGATTTGATGAAGATGTCTTTCAGGAGCGTTAACAGGGACTCTTCTGGTATGGCAAGTCCATTTGTCAAAAAATAATTGATGGCACATGGTTTGTCTAGACATTAGAAGTGAGAGGACAACACTTAAATCAGTGGTTCCCAACACTAGTCCTTGAGGAACACCATCCTGAATGGTTTAGTTGCGTCTTTGCTCCAACGCACCTGATTTGAATGAACAGGGTGATTAACATGTTTCTGCAGAACTTGAGGAAGTAATTAAATCCCTGAATCAGGTGTGTTGGAGCGGAGAAACCACTAAAACATGCAGGATGGTGTTCCTCAGGGACCACAGTTAGGTACCACTGAGACTATCTTCAAATTGGCTCTTAGGAGTGCTTGAGACTGGAACACCTTAGGCATGGCAAGTTACGGTAATCTATCAGATATTTAATTGTTAATGGCTACCCTGGTTGGGTGGAAAAAAACTAGCACGCATCCATGCAGGACGTATTGGATTAAGATGTCTCTCAGAAGTACTGGGGACAGGGACTCAGTATGGCAAGCCCATCTGTCAAAATAATAATTTGATGGCTACATGGTTTGTGTAGCCCCTAGAACTGACGGAACACTTCAGAAATCACCAGACTATCTTCGACTTGGCTCTTAGGAGTGCTTGAGAATGGGACACTTCAGGTATGGCAAGTTAATCTATCAGATAATGGTTACCCTGTTTGGGTTAATAATATTTTTTTTAAAAGCACGCATCCATGCAGGATGTATTGGATTATATCTATCAGGAATATTGGGGACAGGGACTTTTCATGTATGGAAAGACCATTTGTCAAAACAATAAATTGATGGTCACACAGTTTGTCTCTAGACATTAGAATGGAGATAAAATCACTTTTAAAAAAATCACCAGTCTATCTTCAAGTTGTCCCTTAGGAGTGCTTGAGACAAGAACACCTTATGCAACAGGTCTCACTTGTAACTGAGTCCTTGAGGCGCAATGTAATTTATCTGTATAAATACAGGTTGAATGAATGTATGGCAAGCTAATTTATCTGATAATATTTAATGGTTAATATACCTTGTTATGGTCGAAAACTAGGGCATAGTCATGCTGGGAAACCTCAAACATTAGGACAGATTGAATCATGCTGACTTCCAGGAGCGCTTGACAATAAGTCTTCAGGTATGGCAAGCCAGATTAACCTGGTTTGGCTAACCATTAGCATTAGCAGAACTTCCCTTCCAAAAAATGACCAAACTATCTTCAAGTTGTCTCTCGGAAGTAATTAAGACAGATGGGAGCAGAGACGTGAGCTTTCAGAAACGAAGCAGTCAGTGCAAAATCAAAAGAGGCATGGAATAGAACTCAGCTGTGTTCGCATGGAGCACAACACATTAAATGTGTCACAGACCTCCTCGCATCATTTAAAAAACACAAATCAATTCAGTTTAACGATTCTCTATGTGGTTAGCTTTTAAAAAAAGTAAAAACAAAGGTGTTGAGTCATCGTCAACCTTTCCTTTAGAAATAAATCTCATTGAATTATGTGACCGGGTTGACGCTCAGAACAGACGTCATCACTTCATCACATTACTGAACCACAGCACCGCCTACATTTTCACACCTTGACCACGGCTCTGTTACTACCTCGGTCCACAGCACAAAGGCACACCGGGGTGCAACAGTCAGTATGTATATTACTGTTGTAGTACCTTTTTAACACTGCACGTGGGCGCCTCCTTCATTTGATATGTCGTGACTCATTATAGAAGTCAGCAGTATGTAGCTGGGAGTTGTACAATGTGTACACGTTTAGCTGCTCCACTCCACCTCAGTAACGAGCGTTGAAGGATGTATGGACTATATTCTATATATACAGTATTCATGTATGAATATTAGACTTAGCGCCGTGGAGAGCTGGCACTGTATGGTTTTCTAAGTTATGTAGTAAAGCGCAAGGGGGAATCAACGATCTGTCGCTCTTTTCCAAGCTATG
>JAVCKU010000161.1:3037292-3055434 GCA_032273985.1 Hypsolebias coamazonicus | reverse complement strand
CTGAAAATAAACACTTATTTTAAACACAACAGCCACTTCCAAGGTTCCTAATAATCACATACGAGCTGCTCCTTCAAGTAAGCATTTCCACTTCTACCCATAAAAAAATCTCTGGCCCTAAAAGTCCAAAGTTATTGCTCAGTTTTATTAAAAAACTCAAAAATATTATTAAACAGCACAGCTAAATTGCAGATCTGTTTGACAGTTTAAATGGGTCGTAAATAAAATTTTGATTATTGAAAATGCAAAAAATGTTTGATGTACATGTATATTATATTACGTATCTAAACAACAGCGCTAATTTGTCAAAAATAGCAGTGATCAAAATGTCTAAAAGACAGTTCAATGTACTTCCAATTAAAAAAAAAAAAAAAAAGACTGCTCATTGTCCTTAGTTGGACAAATGAGAATTGAAGCACCAGTGGCTATCAAGATTGGAGGAGTGAGCGAGTGGTGCAGAGTGCCGAGTTAACCAGGCAGTTGTACAAAGGCAGGAGGCCACAGGCAGCCGCCACGAACAGACGGAGGAGGCGCCTGGAGGTTTCACATGTGGGGTCGGACAACAACGAGCAGGACAGTGAATTCAGCAGAGAAGAGTTGGGTTTGGAACCGTCAGGTAAGGTGGTGGGCTAGGATGCGTGACAGAAGCGGTTTACAAATGTAGGTAACGTAGATGTTTAAGAACCCATTAAAATGTGCCAAAATGCAGGAAATCATATCTACTTTATTCAAAAATTTCTGGGGGAGGACCCCCAAACCCTTCACGCCTATCGCCGGCCTGCCCACTATTTGCGTTCCAGCATCAACCGGTGTACAAATTAAGCCCTAAACCAAAGTAATAAAATAAGAACGGCAGAGCGTGCATGTGCAAATGTGTCTTGGTGTGTGTGTGTGCTGCCTGCCTGAGGGCTTGTTTGCACAACATGGTGTGCCAATCCACGCCGGTGTGAGGAACAGGTGAGAGACAATAAAAATGGAGTAGACATGTTGCCCTGCCAAGCGCTGAAATATCAACAGAATCACACACACGGAGTGCAGCCGACAGGCAAACATGAGAGGCGAAAACAAGCGGTGGCAAATTCTTCTCTGGCATGAACAGAGCATGTTGCAGTGCCTGATATCCGCTCGACTAACACAGACTGTGAATGTTCTAAAATGTCTGCGTTCACAAAAAAGAAAAAAGGCATGTCTGGTATGAGTTAAAATCAGAGAAACATGCAGCAGATAATTGGGAACATATCCACACAGAACACTGTTTATATGACTGAATGTTTTTCTGTGATACGTCTCCAAGGGCAGCTAGAATATTTGACAGCATCTTGAACAGATGAGGACGTTTGGCCCACTGGGTTCCAGTGTCCTGCGTTTCCCAAACTGTGTGTATTTTGGTGGATTATGAAGATTAAACTGACAGCAGGCTCATGTACGCCCATGTTTATGCTTTTATCATATTGTATACAGCACATTATGAAGATACGAGAACCACTGTTGCCACCACACGTCTAGATCGTCTGAGTTTTCCACTTGGCCTTCTTGACGCGTCTCGAGTTACGCTGCCATCTGAAAATGTGACTTCTGGGTCAAATTGCACGTTGAAAACCAACACCGCTTCCGAGCAAACACATTCATATAAAAGTTGGAACTGAAACAAACTGGCAATGATGCGCAGTTTGCAGCGATGTTTGTTTTTTATGCATGTTTTTGTCTGCATCCAATTTCCTTTGTGCACCAACAAGATACAGTGCATGGATAAAAAAAACAAGATAATTTACAGAGTCTGAAGAATTCAGGGACACGCAGGTGAGCAATGTGATCGTACTGGCAGAGCAGCTGTGAACTGGTGCAGATTAGATCTTGATGCAATGGTCTATATTTTTTTCTTTTAATAATCTGTTCTGCTTAATAAAAAAAAGAAGAGCCTGCAAACATTTGTTTCTATACGAAGACACCAATAAATAAAAACAGAAAAATAGGGATGCACAATATTATTGCATGGTATCAGTATCGACCAATATTAGCGATAAAGTTAAATATCGTACATCAGCCATTCCATCAAAATAACTCACCGATATAAAATGTGCTGTTTTTTAAACATATACTGTACATTATATAGTTAATCATTTTCAGCTCCCTTTTTGGCATCTGCATTTAGTAGCAGGCCACATTGACAACGATCATGCAGAATAAAGTAGTATTTTAATTCCACAGCAGATAAAACTATTTAGTCTCTGAAAATAGGCCTAGGGAAAAATATCAGTATCGGTTATCTGCCATTTTTTTTAACAAATCAGCATATTGGATATCGGCCAAAAATCCAATATCGTGCATCCCTACATAAAAATAAAGTATGGTTATGTTTGTGTTTAAATAACAAATCCCTTTTACTTCTTTCAGTGGACAAATCTTACAGCTTTGCTTCTAGCTGTTATGCATGCGTATTTTTAAATCTATATATGGTAGAATACTAAACATCCCAGAGAAACATGGCTGTTGACGACATAATGGGATCATTGTTCCAAATTAACATGAATGAACTGTGTCCTACTGGTTTTGATTTTAAACAACATAAGAAGGTAAACATATCTACATGTCTGATGGGTTTTCTTCTTAGATACAGGTATTGTTTAGGAGAACTGCAGTCCTCTTGTATAAATAGGTTAGAGAAGTCTGAGATTGTGTATGTTCCCATACAATGGCAAAATTATTTCTCTGCATTTAACCCATCATGCTGGGATACACCCAGGTGAAGCAGTGGGCAGCTATGTAGGCACCCAGGGAGCAATTGGGGATTGGGTGTCTTGCTCAGAGATACCACGGCATGTGGGAATGGACTCCAAGACTTTCTGGTCCCCAGCCGGCTGCCCTGCCTCTACCCCATCTCGGCCCCCAAATAGAAACCAACACTGAAAAAGAACACCTTAATTATGTGTCAATAAACTAATACTGCAAAAAGAACAAAGGTTAACTTGTTTTATTATCAGAAATGTGGAAAATGCATATGCTGCTTTCAGTGGAGTAAAGGTGAGGATTGTGGAATTGTGAGGATTAGGGTCAAACCGTATGGAGATTGGGAGCTGAACCAAAGGGTGACTGAACGGTATGGTGGTGGGCACAGTTCCACCAATTTGCTAATTCTTCCCATTTAGCAGATTAGTGTTTTCACTAATTATGAAAAACTTTAGCGGGCTTAGCGTCTACTAAATTTAAATCAAGTAAATTAAAGTCCACTAATTTGGTCAAAGACAGTTCTCAGCACCAAAAGCATACAGGAGAGAATGTCAATTTATGCAGAGCAATGTTATGCTATGCAGAACTAAACAAAATTAAACACCCCCAGATGACATCACCACTCCTGTTTTCACATCACAGACAGTCTTAATGTGTCAGCGACAGCAATGTATAATAAAAGTTTGCTTTTTAGCATTAGCTTTCACTATTTGTTTTAATCCATTTGGCGGTTTAGTGTTAGCAAAGCTATTTTTTGTTAGCACCTTAGCAGTTAGCAAAGCTAACTTTTTGGTTAACTGTGCCCACAAATGGTAATTGGGGGCTGAACTGTTCAGTGACTGGGTGTTGAATTGGTCTTTAATTTGTTTTGTTTTGCTGCTTATGCATCTGTAATGATTTAAATCATTGCACGTGTATTGATACACAGTACTGGTGATAGAGAAACACCACCTGAACAGAGATAGGTAACCTGTATATGACTATGGGGTGCCGTTTGTAAAATTACAGTCAAAAATTAACAGATACTGTATTTTGGTTTCATAAGAAAAAAGTTTTTGTTTTTTTTTCAAAGTTACATTTTCACCATGTCATTCATACAGTTATGTCATAATTCCAAACTAAATAATTAATTTACAAGCTAAATACTTAGTTTACAATCTAAATACAGTACTTAACTTGCAAGTTAAATATTTAGTTAGCAAGCTAAATATTTAGTTCCATTCTAAATATTTAGTTTACAAACTAAATATTTATGTGCAAGATAAATGCTTAATTTACAAACTATTTACCTTGCAAGTTAAATATTTAGTTAGTGACTTAAATATGTATGTGTAAATTAAATATTTAATTTCCAAGCCAAATATGTATTTTCAAAACTCAACATTCAATTTTCAAGCTAAATATTTATTGTCCAAGTTAAATATTTAATTTCCAAACTAAACATTTAATTATGAAGCTAAACATTTAATTCCTAAACTATCTATTCAATTAGCAAACTAAATATTTAGCTCAAACCTAAATATTTATTTTCAAAGCTAAACATTTAATTTCTAATATAAATGTTTAATACAATAACTAAATATTTAGCTCAGACCTAAATATTTATTCTCCAAACTAAACATTTAATATCCAAAATAAATAATTAATTAGCTAACTAAATATTTAACTTGCATGTTAAATATTTAGTTAGTGCATTGATCATTTAGCTTGGCCATAAACATTTAGTTTGTAAACTCAATATTTACGGTGGAATTAAATATTTATCTTGCTAACTAAATATTTAGCTTGCAAGTTAAGTATTTAGTTTGTAAACTAAATATTTAGCTTATAAATTAAATATTTAGTTTAGAACTATGACATTTATAAATGAATGGCATGGTGAAAATATGACTTTGGAAAAAAAAAGTTTTTTTTCCCCTAATTTAAGGCTAAATAAACCAAAATATTGATGTAAATGTTTGACGGTGTAACTTTACTAATTGCATCCTATATTCGACATTGATCCTCCAGGGAAAATTAAGGGTGAGTAAAAAACTACAGTTAATTTTAAAATGCTATTTTTTTTATAATGCTTCAGGTGGAAACAACTGGAGTATAAAACTGCTGAAAATTTATACCCGAGGGCAGCCATAGTATGAAGCCAATGGGCTTTGTTGGTGTAATATGTCAATGCAGCCATTTTATTTTGCTTAAAACCACTACACTCTGACAGCCTTCAGAAATACTAATTTCATATGATTTAAGGATTTGTCCCATCTCCATTACACAACTGGCTCAGCAGTTAGCCGCTCCAACATTTATACTGAATACGGTACACACACATGTTCTAATTCACTTACCTCAGTTAGCGTGCATTTGCAATCATTTATTTTTATATAACAAGCTGAAGCAAACACAAAAGTATTTAATTGAAAACATGACTGACCTTTGAAAACTGATTAGGAACAATGCTGTGGTTTCTTAAAAGCTCCAAAGATGGTTGGAGCTAGTTTCACTGAGCCACAGCTGTAGGTTTTTATTTTTATTTAATTTGTTTTGATTTCTCATCAAACTGAGCAAACTTTGTTATGACAGATTTAGTGCCAGTCATTGTCTAAATACTCCCAAGGTTTAACTAGGTGTTTATCTGTTGCGCTGTTTCCCCCTTCATTTCATCAGCTCACTTACTTCCTCTTATTTTGATCAAACTCTTGGGGATTTCTTTGTGCCTTGACAGTCGTTTCAAATATCCAGCTTTTATTGATACGATTCGCATGAGTGAAGCTAAACATCTTCAGAGTCCAGGCAGTTTTGGACTCTGTTCATCGTGTTTGCTGACGCTTTGGGGTGATGAATACACAGCATGACCTCAGCCATGTCCAACAGCAGTCGTTCATCTTTGGATTAACTTTCAAACAACTGAAACAAACAAATGCATTCTGAGCTGCTTGTACTCCTTCGAGTCTCCCACTCTCCGTCTGTGATCCGGTGGTTGACTTGTATTCCTTCCCCTGCCCTCAGCCCAATCAGTGGCACTGGCTTGGGCTGCTAATTGAATTGGGCAGGAGGTCTAATTTTAATGTGCAGCAGATGGTTGGGGGCATTCCTTCACCAAACCAGACGAGGGCTGCCACTGCGCCGCACAACGCTCTGCCCTGGAGTAAAGTCGACCACCGCAGTGACCGGCACTGTCACGTCGAGGTTCAAGCAGTTCGCATCATCAGTTGCACTTAACGAAAATGAAGCGCCTCGTAGCAGATTTTGTTCCCTAAACTTCAAAACTCTCTCTCATGAGTTGATACAAACATGCAATCTGGAATGTATTTGTCTTGTAGAAGCAAAACGGTGGGAAAAAAGTGGAGGTCTCACTCTCTCAGTGGACCGAAGCATCACTAGATGGCAGTGTTGAGCCACACAGCGCATTGCACTCCCCTGAAGAAATAATAAAGACACAAATCAATGGCCATAATTTGGACAGAGCCTCAGCCTGGGTTAGAGTTATAATTTCCCCTGGTTTCTAAAACTGCATTGGAGAATAAACACAGTAGGCACTAAATCACAACAGACAGAGCAGGGAGGACATCAAGAAATGGATAAATAGGAGGAAACAGAACAATATGAGGAAAGAGAGGCGAAGAACTTAAGAAAAAAGGATAAAATCATAAAAAACTAATGTAATAACACAGAGATGGGGCGCATTGCCTCTCACAATGGCTACTATCAACAGCTATCAAGTGCAACAGTGTGTGTTTCACACGTGTGTGCGTGCGTGCGCGCCACATTTTATGCTTGCACGGTGCTTCGCTTACTGCTTTCAGATGGCTCCCCCGAGCGCAGCCTGAGTGCTACGAGGAAGATTATGAGTGAGATAGAAAGCACACATGAATCTGGGCTTTGTTGTGAGGCAGATGATAAAAGATGGAACTCTTTGTCCGGGTGGATAAGTGTATGTTTCTGGGAGTAAATGACTGAAAACAGAAAACAGCCATTTGGGCTGCGAGTGCGACAGTAGCTCTTTGTACGAAGACCTTAAGACTTGTGAGCAAGCGTGTTTATACGTTTTGGTCCAAACGTCTGAGAGCACGGAGTAATTTGGAGCCGTCTCTGTGGATGTTTTGCTTGTGTGTTTAATTATTCCGAGAGCAGATAAAAGTTTGACAGACGGGGATAAGTGTTTCTTCATCGGCTATAAAGACAGTTTGTGGGAGGGAAGGGGTGGGGTGTTCTATGTGTTCTGTTTTGGTGTTTGTTTAAAACAAAATAATTAATACAAATACTTTGTTTACAAATATAGAAGATAGTTTGTGGCTGAAACAACGCTGGAACAGTGTCCAGCGAAGTTAAGACCGGTCCTCTGGATGGGTTGCGTTGAAATGTTTCGTCTTTCAGCCAAGACTTCTTCAGTCCGTGGACCTTAAGTAGTTGGTCAACAAGTTTGATGGTGCTAAGATGTTTTTTCGAGTCCGCTCTCTCCCCCGAAACAAAAAATAAACCGTCTAGAGGACCTGACTTGACTTTGTTGGATTTATCTACCTGGATTATTGAGCATGAACCTCGAATGGGGGCCGAGATGGTGTAGAGGCAGCGCAGCCAACTCATGACCCTAAAGTCCCACATTCATTTGTATGGGAACATACAATGGTGACAACACATAACACTTTATTATTATATGTTGAATCATTTTGGCCATGACTGACCCAAACAAGGTCAGTGGGAGAGAGGGCGGACTCCAGAAGCCATCGTAGCACTGTCAAACTGGTTGACCCACAATGTGAAGGTGCTATTAAGAACGAGCTTGCTGTGGCTCCTCGGACTGATGAAGCCTTTTGGATGAAAGACGAAACATTTTAATATAAAGAAACTGTCAAGAGGACAAGAAAGTTCATGCTCAATAATCCAATGTCCAGAGGACCTGACTTAAGTTTGTTGGATTTTTTTTTTTTTTACTCGGATTATTGAGCGTGAACTTTGATTAAACTTCTGGATTGAATTTATTTTTAGTATGTGGTATATATGTACAACAGCCACTGTTATCTCCAAGTAGAAACAGGTTTGTAAAAGTTGCATTTATCAAAACTGGTTTAAAATGGCTTATTTTTCCTTCCTCGTACTATTTTCTGTGGAAAAACACCAGCGAGTTATTTTGACCAAAGCTTTGATTAATTTCATCAACCGTTCTAAGCATATAAAATAGTAATATGATGATTTTTTTAAGTAAAATGTTGATTTGAAGTAATGGCCAAATATCATTAAATTTGCAAGTACAGTAGTTTATTTCATTGCAAAGAAGAAATATCTCTTCCAGGAATATCCTGATGCATGCTCAATAATCCAGGTAGAAAAATCTAAAAGTAAAGTCCGGTCCTCTGGATGGATTCTTCCAGAGAATCCGGACGACTGACAGTCTTTTGAATAAAAGACGAAACCTTTTAACAAAAATCTGCCCAGATGACCTGACTTTACTTTGTTATACCTCTTTTCCAGGAGTTGATACACTGTATTTTGTAGCAGAACACTTCCATGTTAAATGGACTGCACTCATAGCACCTTTCTATCAAGATAGTCAAAGTGCTTTACAACACAATCTGTGCCCTCATTTACCCATTCATACAGCACTCTAATATCCATAGAACAATCAGTGCGTTCACATTCATACACAAATGGGACACACATCGGAGGCAATGAAGGGTTCAGCGTCTTGCCCAGGGACACTTAGGCATGTGATTGCTGGTGGATTTGAACCCCCAACTCTCCCATTGGAGGATGAATTCTCTAACCACTCAGCCACAGCGGCCCCAAATGGTTTATGTAAACCAAAGTAACTATTATTCCCATATATGTCATGAAAAACTAATTATTCAAGCAGATTTTGGCATTCATTACTACTTTTTACCCTTGTTGGTAACAATAATTCACAATACACTGGAAAACATAAAATAAAATAATGCAGTGGTTGTTCTTATTATACATTGTTTTAACAAAAAAATCCTCAAAATTTTAGCCAAAAGTAAAGCTACATGTTGCCAAAGATAGAAAAATTAATGCTGACAAAAACCTCATATTGTATAGTAATTTACTCAACAAAGTAAAACTGAAAATGTTGAGCTAACAAACAAGCTAGCCTTAGCATTAGCAGTGTTTAGCATTAGCAGGATTAGCTGACAGAAGTTTGGCGTTTTCATACATTTAAAATATGTTTTGCAGAAGGACTATTGTGAGTAAAGTAGTGTAGTGTTTAAACTCGAGTTAACCATTACAGATTTTGTGTTGCAGCGATATGTAGCCTAGCTAGTTACATTTCTGAGGTGGTTTCTAAAATTAGTGGCGGCTACACTGCTAACCCAAATGTGAAACAGTAGTTTTAATATCCAACAGTGATTCAAAATGATTAATAATTTTACAAAATGTTTGACTAAACTATCTGGCAATTGTGTTATTTGCCAACTTACCCAAAATACAGCACAGACACATAAACCTGAAATATTTTTATCCCCCCCAAAACACTGTGTCAATCTTGAGTTACAGCCTTGGTCTTGACCCAATTTATGCATCTGCATGTGTGTTTATGCATTCCGGAGACAAATGGCATTTGTCTCCAATAAAAATCAAGTTTTTGACACATTGCATGTTCTAACGATGTTTAAGGCGCTTGAATCATGAGCAAAATAAGCCGTCAACGTCACAGCTGAGCATCTCCACTGCTGAGCGCCGAACCAGTGACAGACTCGAAAATCACAGATTCAAACCCAAAGAACCACAGCTGTCAACATGCATGGTGGGACTTGTCATAGCTGGCAGTTGGGAACATGGTTCATCCAACATTAGCAACACATATTAGCTGTTTGCTGACAGTGTCAAGCTGCAGAGGGAGCGTCGGAGTTGCAGCCAGACAAGTGGCAGGTCTACATAATTACACATTTACAGACTGGTGCATGAGAAACAAAAAAAGGTGTAAAGTTTCATCTCATGGCTCTTTTACATCCACGTAGTTGTTGAGAACAATGTTCAAAAACGCACCATGACAAATATAGATCGATCTAATGGGTTTAATCAAAACCAGTGAGTGAGGTTAAAGCTTTTCAAGAGTGGCAGCTTGGAAAGATGTTAAATTGTGTCTCCTTTAGCGTGAGGCTGATTAAGCATTCAACTCTTATCGCAGCTGGAAATAGATTTATGACGAGAGAAGACCTTGGTTTTTCCAAGCGCAGCTACTAGATCTTTATCTTTTAGAGAGATTTTTAACAGCCAAGACCAAAAGATCCCAACATTTATTAAACAGTGTGCGTCAGTCGTCACAGAAGACTTGAATTGCGATGAAACATTTTGACGAATGCAATTGACTTCAGCATATTTCAATTTTTCCTATTAGGACAAAGGTTAGGGGCTCCTTTCTATTCACACAGCCGACATTTCTACGCAAAACTCATTTTTCTAAGATGTGCAACATTTGCACATCAATGATTTAAAATAGTCTTCTCAGAAGTTATTAAAACAAGACAAAATGTCAACAAAAAGACTTGTCAGTGCTGATGTAAACAATCATAGATCAATGATATGTAGTACAAGAATTATTAATTAAAGACTTTGCAATCTTTGAAGGAATGCAACTTATCTCAAAACTGATGTTATGTGTGATCTCGTGTTATAAAGTAAAAAGTCATGAAGTGTGTTAGTGCTCAAAATGTGTGGCTAAACTTGATTTGATATGGCAGCCATTTTGAATGAAGGTGACGCCAAAAGGTAACAATGGTGTACCATGATGTTGCCAGAGTTTTAATAAAAGTTGACAGTAGATACATTTCTTCAGTTTTAGCTTCTCTCCACTGGCTCCCTGTCAAATTCAGAATAGATTTCAAAATTTTACTTCTAACAAAGCCCTCAACAACCTAGCTCCATCTTATATTACAGATCATAAACTACTGCCATGGATCTGGTTAGCTGGACTTTCAATGCAATAGATAACATTTTTCAACCAAGTGACAGGGTCCTGGAGAACCCTCATGCCCCGCTGAGATGCACGCGGCAGGATACGTTATGATCCGTGGGGAGTTTGCAAGCCGATGTGCCTTTCCGTATTGTCTCAGGACAACATCAAAGATGTTTATAGCATTGAAATCAAGACAGCAGGCAACAAAGTTCATGCTCAATCGTCCAGGTACCAAATCCAAAAATGCTCAGTCAGGTCATCTGGGCAGTTTATTTTTTGTAGAGACGTTTAGAGACATGACAACAGGGGTTTCTGCTTTTTGGCACCAGCAGACACCTATGTTATCAGCTATTAAAGAAGATGGCAGCAGCAGTTTTGGCTATGGCAAACCTGCCGACCTTGTGTGAAGGTTTGGTTCGAGCTTCAAGTACTCAAAAGCAGCTGATTTACGAGCTAAACTGTAAGACGGAAGCGATTTGTAAGAATCGCAGGCCACCTGCGACTTCTGAGACTCGCCAGCATGTTGGGGACGACCTTGGAGGGAGCTAATAAGCACAGACCAGTGGAATGCCCACTAATCTGGCCATTTTGAATTGAAAGTACCAACAGAACTCAAGGTTGAAAAGAAATAACAGTCTGCCTGAAAAAAAAAAAAATCAACAATTGCAGCTTATCTGAATCTGACTCTCCCATTTGGCCTCAAAGCAGGCCGACTTATCAAATTTCTCCAGGTCTCTCTTGTAAATGAGTCCTTGAGGCTCAATGAGATTAACCTGCCTAAATAAAGGCTGAATGAATGTGTAAACTAAGAAATCTGTTTATCGCAACACCCCCCTCCACCAAGAACTTCTGTGAAAGCTTATCAGAGCTGTACCAACTGATACCAACATCTTAACAGGACTACGGACTATCTGGAAGTGCTTTATGGACAAATCTCACTGTATTGTCGTCAAATGCAAATGTAATCTGTCTCTAAATGTGCTTGCTGGTAGAGTTTTTTGAGATCTTACATCATGTCTTGATAAGGACAAGGAGTGAAGAGATCTTTTTTGTAATACCACTATCTTCTCCTCATGGTCTTTTCCCCGTTTCGATCTAAAAGAATAAGGGGTTATGCTCTCAGGAGTAGCAGCAACGTGCACTTCGCCCATCTTTCCAACAATTATACGAACATAAGCTCACTGTATTTTGGTACAGTGATGATAAAGTTTATTCTGATTATTGTTCCATACTTCGCCAGCAGAGCATTTTGCGTTCAGACTTCAGGTTTACTTGTGGTTCCTAGAGTTTCCAAAAACAGAATGGGAGGAAGATCTTTCAGTTATCAGGCTCCTCTCTTGAACTTCCAGCTTCTGTCTGTAAGGCTGACACATTGTCCAGTTTTAAGAGACAGCGACAAAGTAAAGATTCAACACCCTGCTGATTTCCTTAGATAACTTTTACTAACTGACTTTTTCCATATGTGAATGTTTCTGTACAGTGCCCTGAGATGACTTCTGTTGGGATTTGGAACTACAAAAATCAACTAAACTGAATTGAAAAAAAAAAAAAAAGTTTATAGTTGATTCTTGCTTTAAAATATACATACCATTAAAACTACTAATAACATTTTACCATACCACTTTATTTACATAAATAACTTAAACAACAACAAAGTAGTGTTTTTTTTCAATTCATTTATAAAACTCTTTCTGGAACATTGACAATAAATTGTCGCTTAAATTGCCTGATTTGTTCTCCTAAACTTCACAAATTTTAAATTATTGTCCTGATCAGAAAAGTGTGCAGAGTCGTCGGTCTCCTTTCAGTGAACCCTGCCAGTTAGTGTGTGTGTGTATGTGTGTGTGTCTCGAGGCACGCAGCCGATAATGTCTCAGTGTGTCTTACTCACATTGTCCATAGTATCATCATTAATCATTTCTCCTTCGCCCAGACATGGCCATCAGTTATTGAGAGGAGCAATAATTTGGAATTGATTTAGTCCCCTCACACTGAGCCCGGCTCAGAATGTAAAACCCTTCGGCAGACCAGAAGGATGAGAGCCAAATACGGAGCTGTCAGCGTCTAAAACCCTGCAGTTTACGGGAAATATCTCCCATCTTTGATTTATCTTTATTTCTGCCATTTGTTTTTCAGGAAACTGCAAGAAAACAGCATGTGCTCGCTTGTTTGTAAGTTTAGAGGAGGATAAAAGTGAATCCTGATTGAACCCTTTTATGAAAACTCCCTTGAATAAAGAAGATCTGGATGCAGAAGATGACACGAGAGATGCTTTCACTCAGTTAAGAGAAAGACAATAAGAAAGACAGCTCCAAACTGAGAAGACGACAACTAATCCTCTGCAAATATGAAGAAGAGTGGCATTCGAGGGTTAAAAGAGCCTCTTAAAGCGCTCTTCCTCTCCATCTCTGAAGATTCTGCTTTCGACAACAGTTTGCATGAAGGCACAGCAAGGAGAATATTAAAATATGGATTTGCGGTTTTCGATTACAAAGCTGGTTCAAATAGTATTCTTATTGCATTTACAATGAAAAACTACTTCTCAACACTGTATCAACCTTTTCCCTCTTATTGAGCCTCTCTTTTTTTAATTTGGTTTGAACTCCCATCTCTGCTCTCTCACCACTCAGTGGTCCAGTTTACAAAGTGGTGCCAAAAATGTAATTTCATTAATGTTTATTAGAACTGGACCTGAACACGAAGCAGTGCCTCATAGAAGACAATCCCTGTTCTGTACACGGGACATGAACCAACAGGAAATATGCAGATTCTGATCCATTAATAGGCTTTTAACCAACCTTTAAAACTACTGAGATCAAAAGCAACCTTCTCAATCAAGCAGAGAAATTATTAAAAAATGTATTTATTTTTTTCTTTTTCGGCTGCTCCCTTCTTCAGGGGTCACCACAGCGAACTAACTCGCTGGAAGCCATTCCTGACGCAACCACAGACCACCGAGCTACCTCAGCCCTCTGTGTGGAGCAGAGAGATGCTATCTAGGGTGTCCGGGGAGAAGATGGTGGGGGTTAAGGGCCTTGCTCAAGAGCCCAAGGTGAGGCAAATGAGGGTGGAGACAGGTGTGGGTGTTTCAGCTTTCTCACCCACATTTTGATGTTATCGGTCCGGAGAGTTGAACTGGCGACCTTCCGATAACAGGCCCACACTCTCTAACCTCTGTGCCACCACTCCCCTAATCAAATAATTAAAGAAATATGCACACATTAAAAAAAAAATCCAAATTTAAACCAACAACGGTTTTCCCACTAATTTACTTGCCTTGGCAGGGCGCTCAGATCTTCTGTGAATTTTGTCGACAGAGAGTGGGGAAGTTGTGGAGACGGAGACACGTCGGTGGTTGTGCAACCGTTTTCGAACAGATGGGGGCTGGAGACAGCTCAATGTGAGAGAAATGGGCACTAACTGCAGCTTTTTAGCTACCGGGAGTGCCAAAACATTTCCTGGTGGCCTGGCCCGCTCAGTGATCGCCGAGGGCTCCCCCTCTTTTCTCTTTGAGGCTTTCTATCACAGCAGAGTGGAGACACAACAGGCAGGCGCACAACCTGTTTGTCTCTGCTCTGCTGTGACAGAAAGCCTCAGAAAGAGAAAGAAGGGGGTGAGGTCTGTCTTTCCCCGTCGCTGCTGTGGAAGCTTCAATGACGTGAGCGGCATTGATTGTTTATTGAAACTAACCAAGGGTGACCCGAACCGAACCTTTAGTCCACCTTGGCAATCACTGTGCAGGCCAGGCTACCGGGAAATGTCCCGGTGCTCCCGATGTCCAGTCCGCCCCGGGCTCAGTATCCATAGCATCAGTTTGTCTGCTCACTTCTGCTGTGCATGTTTAGAGCATTTAGAACATTGTTAAGAACCTGCAAGAGCATGGGAAGGGTTTATAAAGCCTTAAAAAAATATCTAAATACTAAAATAAATATAACATCCCTACTTCGCAGATTTTCATCCATCACTGGGATGTCTGGAACGTAACCTCCGCAATTAGTGAGGAACTATTGCATTAGCTAATGTAGGGTTCTTTTACTGCAGCATGTCATTTTTTTAAGAAAGAGTAATTAAATATTTGAAAAATGAGTTAAAATATGGGCCCTTGTTTGGCTGGCTGTTAGCCTAGCTTGGATGAAGTATTTTGCCCTTTCCTCCAAACTGCTCTCCGTGCTCTATGACAGTACAGTATCAGCTGTGACATCTAACTATTGAAAACCATTGGACAGAACATCACTTCAAAATCACCATTCTATTGGTTTAAAGTTAGAAGACCTTTTTTTAATTTAACAAAAAAAAAGTTCATTATTTCTTTAGTCTACAGAGTTTAAACACTCTTGCATTAATGGCGATGTTCTGGTCAACTGAGGTTGTTCTGGTCCATATCTGGACAGAGATTAATTTACAAAGACAGATCAGGAGCGTTTGTGGTCATGAAGATATAATGTACTGTAATCAGAAAGCTGGTTAACTTGCATGTCTAGCATGCAAATAAATACAATTTACTTTTTTTTCCAGCTGAAGTGTGTTTGCTTACCTGTTGGCTGCTGAGCATCTAACTTACCGGTATATACAGTCTCTGTTCCGTCTGCCTCATGGTGATGTCACTGTTTTAAATAAAGCTACAAATTTGTTGTATTTACATGAAAGCAAATGAGAAATAGCTGAACTCTTTGAGACAATTGGCAACCCAAAATGGCAAATTGTACAACAGCTCACTCAAGAGCCCGTCAAGTGTTTCGCCTAATATTGTTTACAACAGAAAGCGCTGATATTGTTTGACGACAGATAACAAAAAAAACCCTGTTCTGTCAAGTTCTCTCGTTTACTGAAAAGGTTGTCTTCATTGTTGTTTGTGCTTTGTCGTAATTCAAACCGCAATAACTCCAGATCAAGTTACTGCTTTGTTGTGCAACAAACACAAGCCAATAAACCAAAAACACTTTCCTGTACAGCAGGAGCAAAGACACTTCGCTTATTTTCACTTGCAGTCTGTTCATACTGTGGTTTGACTGGCTTTTGCAACAGTTGGTAGATTGTTAGGAAAAAAAATTAAAGTGTAAAATTCCTAGACCAACAGGTCAAAAACTAAAAGAAGCACTGAAAAGTCTTGATTTTGAGCTGCAAGAACAAGTTGGCTTTAAAGATTGTCCAAGATAGCAACTTGGTCATTTTTTTACAGGTACTGAGTTGGAATTTGGTGTGGGAGTAGCTTAGAGTCATCCCAACACACACTATGAGCACTAACATCACATGAGGTTATTTTTGTGCCCAGTCATGGAGTGAAAAGGCGGAATTGGAAATAGCCTCCGTCTGTCTGTCTGTGCATGATGCGAGAGCAACAACTTGAAAAAATAGGTGAGGTACTGACTTCCATTTTGGTGTGTGGCTGCGTCTCGTCAGTGCAGTTACAGCGTGCACTCTCAAGACATCATTACCTGCAGCGTCCCCCTCAGTGTAAACTGAACTCGGCAACAAGGTGTTTTCTTACTCTGCTCCTGGAACACCTTACAAAAAGACCTGAAGCTCTCGACCTCAAATCCTCTAAGGGATTTTAAACAATTGAGTTCAATAGAAAAATCAAAGCAAACATGTTCCTGTTTTTAGTATTTTACCTTGTTTTATAAGGCACTTTGATTTTATTTTGTTTTATAATACTACTTTTTATTTTATATTTTATTTGCATTTTATTGTTTTTATTGTCAGCTGTCCCTTTGTGTTTTTTTTTCTTTTCTTTAAAAACAGGTCTCTCTCGTGAATGAGTCGTCGTGACTCAGTGAGACTAACCTGGATAAATAAAGGTTAAATGACAATCTAGGCATAAAAACACTTCACGTCAAAATCCAAGATGGCTGTCGTAGATGGCTACCCCTTTTTTTTTTTTCATTCAACCTTTATTTATATAGGTTAGTCTCACTGAGCCTCAAGGACTCATTTACAAGAGACATGTAAACCTTGTGAGCTGGATAATGAAAAATAGCAAGGGGCAAAATCCGTTTACGATGTGTGGCTGCATCTACGTAGGTTTAAGAAAAGTTACTTTTGAACATTGTGATTCACATAAAAAGTCAAGATGAACGCCAGAGTACATGAAAATTAAGTAGAGGGCCAACTTCCTTTATGGTTTGTGTCTGAATCTAGGTATAAGAAAGTTTCCTATCAAAATCTGGGTCAGAATCCAAGCTGGGCACCACTGTAAGTGTGTCTATACACAGTGTACATATATTTATTTTATTCATTCATTTTATAATAAAAAACATAAAACAATTATCATACAGATAACAAGAGAAAAAAAACAAAATATAAAATGAAAGGTGGCAGCTGAAGAAAAAAAAGCTTATATCTGCCCCTTATTCTCTGATAAACAATTCAAACAACGTCCTTTAAATACAAAAAAACAAATGAACCACTCATTAACTTCCTTAATCACAATGAATTACTATTTAAACTCATTTCAGATATATTTTTTAACAATTTAACCTTGACCAATTATTTTAAAGATAGGCATAGATTTAGCACTGTCAAAAGATTTATTAATATGAAAAGAATGTCAAAATGCACTTCTTTGTGAAAAGTAGTTTTAGAGAACAGGTAACAGGCGTGTACAGAGAAGAGTTTTCTACCTGTTGTCAGGCGAGGCAGGTGCTTTTTAGACCGAGGCGTTACATCGATTCTTGCAGATCTGCACAGAAAATTAAACACTTCCTGAAAATGTGTCCCATTTCACTCCCCGCAGTTCAGGAAACACCGTGTGAAACATCTGCAGGTTCTCCAGCAGGTTCAGGGCAACTACGGAACATCTGGCAGCATGATTTTTTTTTATTGAATGAAACGAGTTTGAGAGGAAAACTCATGAGGGGAAAACGACGAGTTTGTCACAGAATTTATTCTCTGATATTTTAAGTATGAGTGAGGAAACTGACTTGATCGGTTCATTATCTTCCACCTTCAAAGTCCAAAATTCAAAGTTTTTGTCAGTAATTGTGCACGTTTGCCTGATAAATACAGTGCTTGATTTGTGAACAAAACGATTTCGGAATGCAAATAGCAGAGAGGGGTGTGTGTCTAAGTTAGGGTGGGGTGGGTGTCTAACCGTAACGCTCCCCAAGAAAATTTTGAATAAAGTAGATGCCATTTCCTGTATTCTGTTGTATTTTCAAGTTCAAGTCAATTTTATGGTCGTTTCCGTCACATGGTGTACATGAGGCGGAACAAAATTACGGTATTTTTTGCGTATAAGTCACCTTTTTTTTTTTTTTTCATAAATTAACACGCCTGCGACTTACACAGCGAAGCGACTTATGTTTCCTAGAGGGCCCTCGAATATATGGCAAACCAATTGTCTCATTAATAGGTAAAAATGGCTATTAGTGCAATACTTGGCTTGCCATACCAAGCCACCTTCGTCTCGTTCCGGAACTCCTGGAGCAAATGTCAAATCAGCTGTGTTTTGCTGCGCCGCCCAGGCAAAATGCAGCTGATTTGACCATTAAATTGAATTTATTAAGGAAA
>JAVCKU010000161.1:2965545-2978217 GCA_032273985.1 Hypsolebias coamazonicus | reverse complement strand
TTTTTTTTTTTCACTGTTGAAACTTTATTAATTAAATTATAAGACCCTTATCACCAGCTGTGATGCAGTTGTAGGACAACCAACCTGTTGCTGGAAAGTCACAGGTTCTATTCCCCCAAAATGCCCATAGTGCCCTTGAGCAAGACACATACCAGTAATCTTTAACTACTCTCTAGGTGCTTGCATAGCTGCCTGCTGCTCCACTCGAGTGTGTTTAATGTGATTGGTTGAATTCAGATCCCAAATTTGGTCATTGTATGGGAACACGCTTTGATGACAATTCACACACAACACACTGTACAGTTGGGGAAAAAAGTGGTTACATTATACAACTTAGAAATCAGGAAAAATAAATAAAGATAAAAATTTAAAATGTACATGTGGAATATAGTAATATAATATAGTAATATAGTGGAAAAGCTGCTGCTGGTGTAGTCACGTTGTGTTACTTGATATCCTGGATGTAGTCTAGGACAAATCTGTTGAAAGTGTTTGCAAGTGTCCAAGAATAATGTGGTTGGATCTTAATGCGTCCTCCTCATTGCATTGCAATGCTTTCAGTCTTATAGCTTGATGTCCTCAAGGGATCCACTCGCCCAGAATGCATGCTAAGATCAGTTTTATTGGTTTACAGAGATATTGCGTCCCCACTGAGAGAAACAAATTGAGCTGCAAAGTTTGATTCACATTTGTAGCAGCTTCCAACGCTGGGATGTTTTCTTTGGGATGTGAGACATTTGTTTTCTTCATGTTGCTGTCGCACATTGAAGCATTGGATGCTAAAGATCAGAGCAAAACATGGACACTGTTCAGTGAAACGATTGAAACATGACGTAGAAATTGTTTCACGTGGTGTTAAAGATAGTTTGGTCAAGTTTAAATTTGGCTTCTCTCATAAAGGCATTAATTGAAACTGAGGTCTTTTTATCTGGTTATCTTTACAGAGGGTCACGAGACGAGTGTGATGGCCTGAGGGGGGTCCCCCCGCTCCAACCTGCCCAGGCCAGGTTCAATCTGCCAAAACGGTCTGCTCAGTCACTGCGACCCACCACTGCGATGGGAGACGGACTGGAAGCAGGCAGCAGTCAGAACACTTCCTCGGCCACACAACCGCTCCCTTTCAACCCCCCACCCCCTGAAACATGGAACCCTTCAAGACCCAAACGACAAACCAACCAGCTACAGGTAGCTTCATTTCAGTTTTTGTTGCTTTTAATTTGTCGACGGTTTGACTGAATTTCTTTGTATGATAATCATGGTCTTCTTTTTTTCCAGTACCTGCTGAAAGTGGTGTTGAAGACTTTATGGAAACATCAGTTTGCATGGCCCTTCCAAGCACCTGTAGATGCAGTCAAACTCAATTTGCCTGTAAATCACTTGTTCTTGTTTTAACCTATCTGTATTTAAATTATATTAGTACAAAGCGCACAACTTCTATTACAGGACACGTCAAATAAATTTCATATGCAAACATTGTAGAGTAGTTCTGATCGATGTGCTGCCCAGGAATAAACAAATTATTTTTACAAGCTCATTTCCATTCACACTCTCACTCACACCTAGGGACAATTTAGAGTTACTAATCAGTCTAACATTCATGTTTTTTTTTGTTGTTGTTGTTTTTTTTAAACAGAATTTAATTTAAGCCTGAAGAATTACTGAAACCATTTTTGTGTACTTAATACTAAAGATCTCATGTGTTTGGCACTTTGTGTTTTATTAACCTGCCATAAAGCAAGGTCCTAAACGTATGCTACAATCAGCAAGCTTCATATGAATCACTGTTCTGTAACTGCAGTGTTTTCATCTGAAAATGGATGCTACTGTCAAACACTTTAACTTAACACCTGTCCATGTACGTTACATTTGTTTGATGCTCGCCTCTTCTTGTTCTTTATTAGGACTACTATAAGATCATAAGAGATCCTATGGACATGGGCACAATAAAGAAACGTCTGGAGAACAACTACTACTGGAATGCCCAGGAGTGCATCCATGACTTCAACACAATGTTCACAAACTGCTACATCTACAACAAGGTGAGCCAAACTACAAATTGTTAGTACGTTCATGAACAAGAATTCTTCCTCCTGTTGTTTTTTTCCACATTTAATTTTTAGCAGTTTGTTGGATAAAAACTTTACTGTCAGACCATGCAGCCTCAAACGATGACGTACCAGTGCACATGAAAACTACAAGAAAAATGCTTGTACTGTATTTACAACCTGCAGGCTCACATTGCTATAACATAGTGTTTAACGTGCATTGTGCTTTTCATATGAATTATCTTTTTCAGTTAAGTTGTTTACACAAGAAAAAAAAAAGTCAAACTTATTGATCAGGCCTGGCCGTCTACTTTTCTATTAGCTTCAACTATTATGTTATGCCTGTCTAGTAGTGGCCAGGACATGACGTAATGGTGGTTCCAACTTGTGCACAACTCTAGCAGCCACAGTAACAGCATGGAAATTTTTACAGAAAAACGTGTGATTAATTTACAGTGGTTTGAGTATTTTGCAAAATTAAGTCTAACCAGCATCATTGTGCTCCAAGGCCAAAATAACAAAAAAATGTAAACTATCATATTCTCTTTCCTGTGTTCAGAAATAATAACAAAACACAGTTTTCTCATCTTCTCGGACTTAGAAAAACAGGAGAAATGTTTAAAATAAATGGCAGCTCACTCCTTCAAACTTCTCACACAACTATTTACAACCCAACTAGGCTGACATGGCACATGGGTCCAGTGTGGTTGGTTAGGAGGCGCAGAAGGAACGGAATCACATCATCACCTCCGCAGCTCATCTTTATGCAGCACATCCTGTCAGGCAGCCTTTCAGCTTGACACTAATTCACACAAATGGGATACACACACACGGCACAACTGTATGACCACAGTCGTAACTTGTGCTAGAAATATTTTCACTTTTCTGAGAGTGTGAATGCTGGTATGTCTTGTCTCTCTGTGGTCCTGTGATGGACTTGCGACCAGTCCAAGGTGTACCCCACCTTCTGCACAGGGACTGCTGGAGATAGGCACCAGCGCCTCGTGACACCATACAGAGATGCGAGTAAAGAAATTAGATGTATGGACTTCAGTGGCTTAAACAATTTAATTTGGTGGTCAGACAGTTTTACTGGAGCTAAAAAATAATAATAAAAAAAAAAAAAAAATTATGGATTTTTCTAGAAGGTGATCTGAAGAAGATCCTCTTTGAGTTCAGAGTTGGATTTATATTGCTCAAGACATGGCTTTGTCCTTAAATGTGCTTTATTACTGGATTTTTTTGTTTACTCCTTCATTTATAGATATATATTTTTATATTTTGTGTGGCAGTTGTATTGAGGAAATGCTTTTTGAATTGCACACACACAAAGTTTTACAGCCATTTGTCACAAAGTACAGTTTGTCCTAGATGCTCCAAAGAATCGTTAGAAGGTTTTGCCAAATGTGTCTGGACATTTTGAGGCCACTGGTTGGATAAAGACTAACATGAATGACTGTACAGGAATTTTTTTTTTGTATTCCTTCTATGTGACTTCATTTGCAAACACCTCTGTATCACATTTAGTAGCTGCATGACAGAGCAGTGAGTTTGACTTTGTCTATGTTAATTAAAAAAATAGGATAATGCACAAAGTGCTAAAAGTAAAATCAGTTTTTTGGTCAATAAGTTTGTTTGTGTTTTTGTTCGTTTAGCCTGGGGAGGATATTGTCCTGATGGCTGAAGCCTTAGAAAAGCTTTTTCTCCAGAAGATTACAGAAATGCCCCAGGAAGAGGTGGAGATAGCTGTGGTTACAAAGGGTCGTCGTGGAAGCAGACGAGAGCCAGGTAAGGGTTTTTTATTTCGTAAGGCAATTTGGACCAGGGGTCTTCTTCTTCCTGTGGTCCACTATCCTGCATGCTTGTTTCCCTCCACAACACACAATTCAATGGTTGAATTACCCCTTCATGTTCTGCAGAAGACTATTAATCACCCATTAATTCATATTAGGTGGTTTGGAGCAGAAATACTATTACTGTAATTTAAGGAATAGTTTGCATCTGTTCCAGCAAAAGTTTTATTAGCTCTAATCTAACCCACCACACTTGTAAATACAAGCACATTATAATTGTTGAACCACATATTTTTAAGCCTTTCAGGTTTGTTAGTTTTTGTTGAAAATGGTTTATTTGTACAGGTGAAAACAAGGTTTTAGCACAAAACATTGTGCCTTGTTTTATATACCATCTTTGTGCACATTTGGGGTCTAATTTTGTGCCCTCTCTTCCAGCTCTGATCACTTTGTCAGATTCAGGCCAAGACTCATCCTCTCCTTCTACTACCCCTCACACACGAGGCTTTTCGTCTCCATCCAACACTCCACAGGCTCGCCTCGCACCGGCCCTCCCCTTTACCCAGCCTCCTTCCCTGCCTCTTATACAACCTATTATCCAGCCTCCTCCTCCCCAGCCTGTCATCCAGCCACCTCTCATCCAGCCACTTCCCCAGCCTCTGACTCAGACTCAGTCCCCACGTGTGCCCCCTACACCCACCAACCATACTTCACATCTTGGACCTTCATTCCCTCTCTCTACCCCAGATGTCCTGGCCCAGGGCATGACTTCTGTTCCTCCTCCTCCTTTGACGCACCCAGGCCTCCATCCTGCCCCCGTGCTGCAGAGCTCCCCAGCTCTCATCAAGGTAAGGACACACCCACATGTACTCTGGTGGACACCAGCAGATCTTCAGCTTTTGACCTTAAATTTGTCACATTCCAACAGCAGAAAAAGAGCCAGAAAAGAAAAGCAGACACCACAACGCCCACAGCTAATGACCAGCTAAGTGAATCGCCTCCCATATCTGAACTAACCCGGCCTCGCCGAGAAAGCGCTCGCCCGTTAAAGCAACCCAAAAGAGACTCCTCACAGCCAGACTCTCAGCATCATTTGGTAGGAGGCTTGGAGACGGGCGGGCCGGTGGCATCGAAGCGTCAGGAACCAATGCGTTTCTGTGCGCGCCTCCTTAGAGAAATGCTGTCAAAGAAACACATTGGGTACGCCTGGCCTTTTTACAAACCTGTTGATGCGAAAACTCTGGGCCTGCACGACTATCACGACATCATTAAACACCCCATGGATCTCAGCACCATCAAGGTGAATTCATAAGAACACGTGGCCAGTATGTGTAAACCTATGTTTTTGAAGTGAAGCAGATTTTAGTTAATACAACAAATTAAGGAATTAAATTTGATTGGGATGCTACATAAATAATAGCTATGTATTAAAACTGACAAGATTTTGATCATTGCAAATGATTTGTTTGCCTCCTTCAGAAAAACTTGGACAACAGACAGTACAGAGACGTACAGGAATTTGCAGCAGATGTCAGGTTGATGTTCTCGAACTGTTACAAGTACAATCCTCCAGACCACGATGTAGTTTCCATGGCACGGAAACTACAGGTAAAATGCTCATTTACACACAGTTATGCACACAACAGCTGACATTCTGTACTTAGCATGACCAAAACCTGAACCAGATTGTGTCTCAGACTCTGATCATAACAGCATTGCTACTAAGTTTGGATCATTCGGGACTTTTCTGAAGCCCTGTATCTAGGCCTGTCATGATAAACAGTAAATCAATTAATCACATGATAAATGAAAATAATCAACCTCATTTTTATTTATCGGCTTTATTGTTTCTTTGTGTGTCTCTCTTTCAACTGAAGACACTGGATGACAAAAGGCTCAATTCCGGTGCTCTTCACTGATCCCACCCTTTCTCTTCTCTTTAAAATCTGTTTTAACGATCCAGAATCTCGTTTTTGGATCGTTAAAAGCAGCTAAGCTACGAGCTAAGCTAACAGGCCGACCTCAGGGAAAAACTCGGTCTTGTCGAAGCTCCAAAAATTCACAGCTGAAATCTATGCCTTGGTGTAAAAAGTTGTTTTTCTCTGCAAAAAGAAGCTGAGAACTTGTTTACTGATTTTTTTTAAATTAAAAGCTTTGTGTGAAAAATGCTATGCAAAAGAGCTTAAACTACACCGAGCGTCCGCCATTTTGAGAACCGAAAAACAGGAAAGAGAGACATTCCATGTCACGTCAAGGGGCCTCCCTCCCATTTTTCTTAGAGACACGTTGCTCACTCCCTTACTATCCATACTTTGGTTCAAACAGTCTTATACTGCCATCCAGTGGTCAAAAAATATACTACATACAAAAATTAATATTTCTTCTTACATTTTACAATAATTACTACTTGTAATTATTGTGAAATTTCAAACAATATTATCGTTTATCGCAATAACTTCTGAGACAATTAATCGCCCAGCTAAATTTGTTATCATGACAGGCCTATTTGATAGGCTGACAATTTTTTAATGTCACGCTGCGATCTACTTATAGTGCCTCCAAGATCGACCGGTAAATTGTGATCGACGTAATGAGCACCCCTGCTCTAGGAGCAATTGGCCTATCCAAGGCCAGCGGGGAGGCCAAATTCAGATCAACAATTGTTTAAGGCAGGCCGACTCTACTGACATGTCTGCCTTCAGTTCTCAATGGTGAATCCAAACAGCCAGACGTGTGGACATTCTGCTAGTCCATATTTGTTAGCCTTCTCCAAGGTCAACTTCTTCATGTCGGCGAGTCAGGAACTTCAAGTGGTCCACAAGTCTCAGAAATTGCGTCCAACTTACAGTTCAGCTCACAAAGCATTTTAGTCTGAGAGCTCGAAGCACAAATTAATCCTTCAAATAAGGCTGGCAGCTTTACTATTACTGCTGCCGACGTCTTCCTCATTAGCCAATAACCCAGGTATGGGCCGATATTCTATAAGATATTCTATACGATACGATATTCTACGATAAGGTAAAAAGCATTAACTCGTGTAAAGAAAGTGTCTATTTAAATCCGCTACTCAGAAGAAAAAAAGATTTAGTAATACTTTGGAGTGAGCAAGTATTCACGTCTCATCTTCGTTTAGAGCCGTTTCAAGGAATCGTTTAGTAAAAATAACGTGTCATTACCGTCAATGGCATCAGGTGCACCTAAGAGTGAATTAGTCTAAATAATGTTCTACAGCTGAGGGGAGATTAATTTATTAATAGAGCATTGACACAATGCAGGTGTCTGTATAAATAGAAGACATCAGTAATCTTGTTCCTGCTGTAACCTCCGGCTCAGAGCCTTTTTCCATCACGATAAACTGCTCTTTTATCTGCGCAAACTGAATTCCTAATCTACCCTCCCACTCAACAGTATGCCTTTCATTTTCTACAGATGAAAATAAAAAGTACCCTGCTCTGCAGCGAGAACAGAGCGAGTGCTCAGCAAGAATTAATTAAAGTGCAAGAAAACGGGTTGAAGCTTGACATTTTCAAGTTTGCTCTCATACATGGGAGCTTGTGGGTCTGATGATTTCAAACTAAGAGTGAAAAGAAAACAAGAACCACCATCAGGCGGAGGAGTTTAAGGATCTGGACTTGTTCACCAGTGATGGTAGGATGGATCAATGGAGTGGCGCCTCGACCTCAGTAATGAGGGTGTTGCTTAGGCTTGTTGTGGTGAAGAAAGTTTAGTCCAAAGGCAAAGCTTTCAATTTAAATGGTAAATGGACTGTACTTGTATAGCTCCTTTCTATCTAATCAAGATACTCAAAGCTCTTTACAACACAATCTGTGCCCTTGTTTATCCATTCATACAGCACTCTACTAGATCTCTACAAAGATAATCTGAATCTGTAGAGACTAATCAGCGCTTTAGATCACATTCATACAGCGATGGGACACGCATCCAAGTCAATGAGTAGTTCAGTGTTGCCCAGGGACACTTCAACATGTGGCTGCTGATGGAATCGAACCCCCAACTCTCTCACTGAAGGACATCTGCTCTGACCACTCAGCCACAGCCGCCCTAACTTACTGAAGAATTTACTGGTCGTCTACGTTCGAATGCTCCCCCCAAGATGAGGAGGCTTGAACCATGACTGAAAGAACAAGACCCTGGATACAAGAACTTCTTTCACAAGGTATCCAGATTCAACCTCAGAGTCAGAGTAGAGCCGCTGCTCCTCCGCATCGAAACCAGTCACGCTATTTTGATCCATTTTTCTTCCGTACATTTTTCAGAATCTTCCTCGTTCCACAGCTTTTGTGCTATTTCATCAAAATATAAATCAAAACTTTCAGCTCTTTCAGGACAATCCTGCCATGACTTTCGGTGTTGGTGCAACTTTAGCTTTTTGAAATATTTAGCCTTTTCTGCCATTTTCCCCCTCACAGAAATGAATTGAGCTAATTTTACATACTTCAGCTCTTTAAATCTGTTATATTTTACTTCTCCTTTCACATTTTGTTCTGCTTCAGCTTCTTTCAGCTTCCATGTACAATAAAAAAAATCAGCAATTTTTAGCTCATGTCAGCTGTCTGTTAATTTCAGCTTGTTATTCTCCTTTTAGTTTATTTAAGCAAGTTTCAGCTTTTCCTAATATTTTAGCTATAATTTAGCTGCTTTTATGCTAATTTTGTATTTTTTGTCAATTCCAATCTTTTTTGCACTAATTTAAACTTTTTTCAGCTTAATTCAGCAAAAAATGTACCTCTCCTTTTCCTTCTGGTAATCTCAGCTTCTTTCTGCCTTTTTAGCTACTTTTCAGCTGTTTGCTGCCAATTTATTTATTTATTTAAAAATGATTTCTACTTTGTGCTCATTTCTGCCTTTTTTTTTTTTTTTTTACCTTAACTGGGCCAACATGTTTTCTTTCTGCCTTTCTCTGCTTAAGCTTCCTACCTTCTTTTTTTTTTTTCAGTTATACCTTTTGAGCGGTTTTAGCTATTTTTTGTCTGTTTTCAAATAAATTCACATTTTTCATGGTACTTTCTGCTACTTTCAGCCCAGTTACACTTCTTTCTGCTAATTTCAGCTTCTTATGCTCTGTTCAGCTTAAATATGCTACCTTAAGTTCTTTCTGCTATTTTAACTACTATTTTTATGTAAATTTTAACGTTTACAGCTAATTCCACTTTAGCTCATCTCAGCTTTTTCTGCTTCCTTCTTGTACTTTAAGCTTCTTTCTGCTTTTCAGCTAGATTGCAGGTATTGTTTCAGCTTTTTTAATTACTTCCCTATTTTTTCTGCTGCTTTTTGAATATTTAAGCCATTTTCAGCAAATGTGTGTTCGTTCTGCTTTCCTCTACTAATTTAGGCTTTTCCTCCATTTCAGCTAAATTTCAACGTTTTTTTTTTTTTAGCTAATTTCAGCAGTTTTTAAGCAAGTCCTTCTGCAATAAGTATTCAAATATGGCATTTTCACAGGAAATTTAGATTCTCGTTTAATGTACAAATCACTATTTTACGCTTTAATGCTCTACAAAAATGTAATTTGCATTTAATTTAGAAAAACACAAAGCGCACATTTAGAAAGCAGTTATGTTTTATTTTTATTTATTTATTTTCCTTGTTGAGTCTTGCCGTTTTATTACCCTCCAGAACCAGAACAAGACTCAGCAACTGGAGAGAACGTGGCCCCTTAAAGATCCGGTCCAAAGAGATTCCCGGGAAGCTCAAACGAATGATCTCGTTACACTTCGACAACACAGCCGAGAAACAAACATCTCGCACACTCGTCACAAATAATGAGCTTTGGGGGAACCGGGTTACAGATGCTGAGATTTACATTTATGACACACTCAAGCGCTGAATTATAATAAAAACACTATTAAACCTCGGACAGGAAGTCTTACGGTAGTCATTAGCAACAAAAAGGGACAAACAGGAAGTAAATAGCCAAGTGCTTATTTAATACACTCGACTGTTTCAGTTTGGTTTGTGTATAGAGAGACCATGTAAAGGTTTATCCCATCCTGATTAGTGTGAACTGAGGTCCACTTAGACTTGCTGCTGTTTCATCGGGGTCAGGTTTACCGAATCCCACGCCGATAACACACATAGTAGCGTGCAGTCGGAATAAATAAAGAGCATTTTGAATAATGAGTAGCACTGATGCACAAACACAGGTGCAATCGGCTCGGTTCACTAATAAGCAGAGCAGCCGAGCAGGAGAGGCGCAGATTAGTGTCGAGTTGCAAACGAGCAGAGCCGTTAATCACCGGCAGCCTGTAATTTACCAATAACGAAGAGCACAGCTCCTTTCTGCTCGCAACACCCAGCGTATTAGCACGGACCGGCTAGAATAACTAAAAAAATCTCACTCCATTAGATTTGCTCAGATCGGTGCTTTAAATCCAGGTGCAGGCTCTGGGCCATTTTAGACAAACTTTGAGAATCATTTGAAAGATGTTCATTGTCTGAAGCAGGAGAAGCAATCGTTCATTTTCAGAAAATTTGTTTTACACACATGTTGGGTCCAGATTCAATTCAGACCAGAGGTGCATCTGGGCCCAAAAAATCTGACCCGACCTGGCCCCAGCCCATAGCCATCATTTTCTAACTCCACCCAACCCGACGAATTAACAGTAATTACAGGTGCGAACCCGAACCCCCGACCACCACTACCATTTGTTATTAAGCTTTGACTGCTTATATAATTATTAACGGTCGGCAGATGCGCGCAGCAGAGTACAGGAGGCTGAAGACCGGAGCTGAGGGGGCGTTTGTCCTCTCATGGCCGTCAAAGTGCATTAAATCTCTGCTTCTGTTTGCATTCTGCATTATTCAGACATGGACCCTACTCTGACATATCGAATATTTTGTGATCTCCCCTGTTTGGGTCGTGGACTGCGTGCATCCTCTGAGTGCAGCAGAATGAACGTCCATTTGGGCTGATGGACCGTTGGCATTAGTCCAACTGAAGCTTAACTGAAGTTTTTACCTCTTCGAAGGCCGGTCAGCGCAAGGTGATACTGCCACGTGCAGCAGGTGATTGTATGGCAAGCCATGTTGCCATAAAACTGAATAGTCAGCCATGCGCATCAGCTGACGCAATCAAGAGCCCGACACTGACCCGGCCCTTATCCGGGTCGGGCAGGGCCGGGCTCAGGTTTGAAATGATAGTTCTGCTTCAGAGCAAGGCCACCACCGTCTACGCCAATGTGGTTCCAGTAATGGCGATGAGCATCGGCTGAACACATTTTCTGTAGAGCTTGGCCACACCTTTCAGATGACATCATAGCTCATGGAAAGTTACACTAAAGCATGTGACCAGCTCTCAGCCAATGAAACTCCATTGTCCACCCGTCCATTATATTTCAACTCTTTGTTCTTTTTCGGGTCGCTGGTGTCCATATTCAGCAGTTACAATGTGAGAGGTGGGGGACACCCTGGACATGTCTCCAGTCCATCACAGGGACACAGAGACAAACAACCATTCACTCTCACACACACCCAGAGACAATTTAGAGTTACCAATCAGCCTAACATGCATGTTTTTTGGTTTGTGGGAGGAAACCAGAATACCCGGAGAAAACCCACACATGCATGGAGAGAACATGCAAACTCCACCCAGAAAGGTCCCTGACCGGGATTTTAACTGGCAACATTCTCACTGAGAGGCAACAGCTCTACCAACTGTGCCACTGTCTCACCTTTAAAATATCAAAAGTGATATTTGTGATACTAGTGATCAAAACACTAGTGTTAGTGCAGGCGTGCAACTGAGAATTTCTTACTACCGGAAACCGACTGAAAACAAAAGGTCTGCCTTGTTTTAACACATGAGTAAGTTGCAATAAAAACGTAAAGGCACATAACCACACATTTCAGTACGCTGATAAAAATATACGTCACATAAAAACATTTTGAATCATCAGGCTGGAGATGTTCTGAGGGTCTGGATCATCAAGGACAGACGTTCACTCGTAACCCAGGACAAGCTGTAAGTTGTGAAGTTGTTACGAGCAGTCAGTATCTTGCGTGTAGATGAAACTTGGCTCTGGTGAATTATTTACCGCTCTATGTTGCCTGGATGTTAATGTGAAACGTCGGGAAACGAGCTCAAGCATGATGAACCATGTTCCACAAGGTGAGGCAAGTGAAGGATTTGTAGAGCAGCTGAAAGGAAAAAGCTAAACAAAAAACAAATTATAGATATAGACAGAGATATAGAGGGAGCGATAGATAGAGACAGACAGACCGACAGACAGACAGCTAGATAGTCTGATAAAGATAGACAGACAGAAATGTTTAGATAGAGAGTGAGGGAGAGAGATATATAAATAAAGATAGAGAAATATAGATATATAAACATGAAGAAATAGAGACAGATATAGAGATTGACAGAGATATATATATAGAGGTAGATAGCTATATAGATATGTAGAGATAGAGAGGGCTAGAGATATATAGTCAGATATAGATATAGATGGATCAGTATAGCTTGAGACATAGATAGTGATATAGATAGATATAGATAAATAGATGCAGTGTGTGCAAACCTGGTGAAAAACTACAGGAAACATTTGACCTCTGTTACTGCAAAGGTTACTGTACCAAATATTAACGTTGATTTTCACAGGTGTTCAACTACTTATTTGCAGCAGAAACACCCAAATTATTTAAAAATCATACATTGTGATTTCCTGATTTTTTTTTCTTCTTTTTTTTTAAGATTGTCTCTCACAGTGGACATGCACCTAAGATGAACATTTCAGACCCCTCCATGATTTCTAAGTGGGAGAACTTGTAAAGTCGCAGGGTGTTCGAATACTGTACTGTACTTAATTTCAACA
>JAVCKU010000161.1:2807075-2818588 GCA_032273985.1 Hypsolebias coamazonicus | reverse complement strand
ATTTTTCCAAATTATTGGACAAAATTGGACAATGCGACCTATAGAAAGGAGCGACCTATCAGGCGGAAAATACGGTAATTCCACATTTTTGGGCTCATTTCAGCTCTTTTTGTTTCCTTCTGGTAATTCTTTATGCTTTTTCAGCTGTTTGCTAATTTGTGCATTTTTATTTAGCAAATGTCCTAAATTTTCTGCTAATTTCTGCTAATCTAAACCTAATTCAGCAAGTATGTGCTCTTTCTGCTTTCTTCTACAATTTCAGCTACATTTCAGCATTTTTTTTAATACTAATTTCAGCTGTTTTTCAGCAAGCTCTGCAATTCACACTGCACTTTGGAAGGAAATGCATTTCCTGTAGTTTCCTTCCCCCCGCTGCGTTCAGAATGTTATTTATTCGCTCCAACACTTTGGTCAGAAGGTGCGTAAGCAGCAGTCTGTAACAGCCTATAGGTGTGGGGGCTATAAAAAGCAATTAGATGACATTTCTGTCTCGTGTGTAGGATCTGAGCAAGAAGCAGGCTCACTCTGCAGAGCTGAAGCTCATAAATCCTGGCTGTGCTCCTCCTGCTCCGTCATGAGGCAGTGTACCGAGGAGTTTATTTGTGCTTTATAACTTAACTGCACTCAAACAGCCGGCAAATTGGGCTTTATTTTTCTGATTTACTGCTTTGTTCTGCAACCGGAACAGCCTCGCTCCAGTTTGTTTACCACCGTTGCTGCTTCGCTCCCAGTTACTTCAGACTCTGTCTCTGCCCCTTTTGCTTTCATAAGTGTGCTAAATTTTTATATTTTATAGATATTTGTTCTCAAATAATCAGGATAAACTTCATGTTCCGTGTGTTTGACACTAAAACCAGCCTGCAAGTCCATTCTGGACCTCTCAGACTTATAAAATGAGTCTGACTGGTTTGTATTTGGTCTATAATTTGCTCTATAGAGCCTTAGCAACAAAGCTTTGGGATCCAGATATCAATCTTCCAATCTCATACAACCAAAATAAGAAAAATACGAGTCTGCTTCATCTGCTAAACTAAAATTAAAATGTTTGTGAAACACTTTTCCTGACTAAATTAAAGCAACAGTGTCCTGTCCACACAGTTTATTTATTTATTTATTTATTTATTTATTTATTGAGCACTGTCCGCTGCATTTGCACCTCCAGCTCACAAACAAACGGTGATTTTGGACAGAAAAACTGACTTTTTTTAAACACTGTCCCATGACAAAAACAAACAAACAAAAAAAAAGTTTAGAGTTTGAAGATATTTTAGGCACGCTGCTGTGCTGGTAATAAAATTAATGTGTTTCTAAAGTCATTCTGTAATATTTTAGCACTCAGTATCAGCAAGTAACCGAACTGAAGAACTTGTACTGAGTCTAAAAAATAATTGGGACACTCCTTGTTAAAAGCATCTCTGAAGTAGAAAGTTTCCAATTTGGTCGTGATAACAGACAAAAAATTGATTTGTAAGTTTATTATGTAAAAGTTCCATAATGTGTACGGGGGGGAAATGACTATGATGTTATAATAATTATTATTATTATTAATTAATTAATTAATGACACTAAAACAGTCACAAGTCAGATCAAGTGTTTTTTTTTCTTTCTTCATTGTAAACAAACAAAAATATCTGTCCACCTCTGAATACAGTGTATTTGATTTGTCCAATCAAAGAAGAAAATATGACATATGGTTGTATTCTTATTATTATTATTATTGTGAAGTGGTGGTGCAGAGGTTAGAGAAGGTCAGCCTGTGATTGGAAGGATGCCAGGTCGTGATCAGAAGGTCGTAGGCTCGAGGCCCCGGACCAACAACATCAAAATGTGTGAGGGATAGGTGAAGCACCCACACCTGCCTCTCCACCCTCATTTGCCCCACTTTGGGCCCTTGAGCAAGACCCTTAACTGCCACCATCTCTCCCCCGGGCACCCTAGATGGCAGCTCTCTGCTCCACAGAGAGGGCTGTGGTAGCTCGGTGGTCTGTGATTGTGTCAGGAAGGACATCAAGCGTAAAAATAATCACCAAGTCTGTGCGAGTTAGTTCGCTATGGCGACCCCTGACAAAGGGAGCAGTCGAAAGAAGACAAAATTCATTAGTATTATTAATAATTGTAATTGTAAACTTCATTGTGAATCAAAATAACTTATTTTTCCAGAATGTTAAAAAAAACTAAGGTTTTTTTTTATATTTGTGGGAGATTTCGTAAATAAAATGATAAGTCATTCATATTTAGCAACTCCAAGTTGAGGCTGCTGTTAGCTAGCTAGCTATTAGCATGGTAGCATTAGCATGGATGTTAAATGTGATTATAACCTTCAACATTGTTATTCTCAACTTGCACCTCAGGTCTGATGCTTGTTAAAAAAAAAAAGTACTTAACATTTGGAGAGGCTGCTTGAATGAAGAACTTTGTTCTTTAACCGAACCTTTAAAGGAACATTTTAATCAGATATTCTTCAAGTGTGTGTGAATTAATTATTACAATGATTATCGCTCTTTAAATCAGTGGATTTAGAGTGGAGGGGCTCAGTAGACCATGTCTAATGCTGCTTCAGAGGAATTTCCAGTCTGGTACAGTTCTAAGGGCAGCTTTGAATAGTGATCGGATTTAAAGATGAATTTGTAATAACCAGCTATTAGATGCTACATTATTGGCCATAAAAAGGCAGCAGCTGAGCCTTGCTCTCTACCTTTGTTTTTGGTTATATGAGATCATTAAAAAAAGATGGATTGAATTCCGTTCCATCCACTGACGCCAAACTAATCGTCTGAGTCTGTAAAGGTCAGTAAATGAAGAATTGATCAGTGGTCATTACCAGTAGAGAGAATAAGGGAGAGCCTGAGTGATGGACATACATTATCAGGAACAATCATAGGAAGCAGAAATATTGGCGCTGGATAAACTTTTCTTTACACTGACCGAGGTCAAAGCCATACCTTGAGGTCAGGGCAACAAAATGGAAGTGAGTCAGGCTCACCATCTCATGCAGGAGAGCCGAGATAAAGAGAAGGAAGCACGGTGAGGTGAAGAATAGACAGATAGCAGCAGACAGTCAGTGGGGAAATTACTGCAGAGCGAGAGATGGCGGACAGCACGGGGAGAACGGCAAAATGTCAATTCAACGCGTTAAACACACAGAGAGGAAGGGGCGGGCGGGGGAAGAGTGGGGGATCAGTGTTTGTATCTAAGGATGTGCAGGTACACATGCAAATGTTGGAGGGTGTGAAAGGTGATGTGGTTTTAAACTGGTTGCAGTTTGCTTTAAAAGGAGGAAACCAAGGAAGTACCAGATTTGGAAGCAAAAATAAAGAATGAAAATTCAACAACTACCAAAGTCTTCAGAGATTAAAATAGTAATTTCTTATGTCTCTTAAGACATTACTTACCCATCTTGGTAGAAGGATTTAACTTGGAAAAACCATCCCTTCATACTGTGAGGTAGTGACTTCAAGGAAGCATAAGAAATATCCTTATCAAGAATTAGGTTGCAATGGCAAAAATCCAAGATGGCTGCCACTAATGTACGACCATCTTTTGAGCTGGATGACTTGAAAAATATGTAATGTTCTGACCTCCATTTTGGTGTGTAGCTTTGTCTAGGGGTAAGAAAGATCACTACCAAAAATTAGGTTTCCACGTTAGATTGCGTTTCCTCAAATTATTGAGATGACTGACGAATAATCTAAGGTAGCCAAGGCCACCATTGGCTACCCTATGGCCCTGCAATTATGGCTAGAAGGTGGATAAAATTGGTCTCGCTGCTTCACCAGGATCCATCACTCTGTGCTACCTTAAATTAAAAACTATATATTTTTTTTCATTTACATTTTATTTATACAGGTAGTCTCACTGAGCCACGATAACTCATTTTCAAGAGAGACCTGTTTAGGGAGCAGATGGTGGGGGTTGAAGGCCTTGCTCAGGGGCCCCGAGTGGGACGAATGTGGGTGTTTCACCTTTTTCCACCCACATTTTTTGATGTTGTCAAATGGTCAAATGATGGGGTCCTTTTGCATGTGTTAAAAGCCGACTTCTGAGATTCCAACAGGAGGTTAGCTTAAAAGACAGCGATGAAGGCTACCTATGGGACAGATCTTGTTGGTAGGCCGAAGACTGATGAAGTTTTCCAGATGGAAGAAGAGGCGTTTCTCCCCTAAAGAAACTGGTCCAGATGATGATTTAACCTTTTTTGTTGAAAACTTCAAACATTCACTATTCAAATCCCTCAGTGTACCGCTTGTTTTGTTTTTATAATTCAACTTTATCCCACATCAAACATAATAATGACAAATTTCACCAAAATAGTGAATAATTGTGGTCACTAGAAGACAAATTGGGATGACAATGGACAAATAGAAATAAAAAATGAACGAAACCTTAAGAAAGTACAACTACAACTGTTTAATGTTTGATTAATCAAGTTCAAGGTGACCACCAAAGCCAACAAATTTTAGAAAACACATAAGTGTCTATAATATACTCAATTTAACAGCAAAATTTTTGTGTGCTTGTAGCTGAGTGTCATTCACAGCATGTACTTTTAATACCATTCACTGGACAAAATATCTTAAACAGTGTTCCTAGGTCAGTCACCTTGGCAGGGCGCTCATCTCTTTTGTGATCTTTGTCAACGGGGACGGAGACACACGTGTTCCATTCTGTTTGTGCCGACAGTTGTTGGGGTGGGAACAGCTCAGCGTGTGGGAAACGCAGTGCTACCTCTCTAGCTTTTTAGCTAGCATGTCTGTATTGTGCTCAGCTAGCTTAGCACTATGACAGTGTCATCAGTTGTCGAGGGGGAAAGGGGCCTGTTCGGTAGGCAGAGCGCTAGGTTCTGTTGACAGAGTGGGGTACCCTCCTTGGATTATGGTAGATTAAACACCGTAAAACTTCAGCGTGAATTGCTGGGAGTCAACCATGTTTGTTACCAGAATATCTCATGAACCACTGGACACGTTTTAATGAAACCATCAGAAAGCACATTTACAATTGATTTACAACATTTAAAACGGACACTAATGAACTTTTAATACATTCTAATTCAAGGGGGATGCTACAGCATAAGAATATTTTAATTCAAACTTTCAGCATTAAAGATGGCAGGTGATATGGGGCCGAGATGGGGTAGAGGTAGGGCAGCCGACCCGGGACCCGAAAGTCCCAGGATCGAGCCCCAGCCATTCCCACATGCTGTAGTGTCTATGAGCAACACACCTAATCCCTAATTGCTCCCCGGGTGCTTACATTGCTGCCCACTGCTCTGCCTGGGTGCATCCCAGGTGCGTTGGGTTAAATGCAGAGAACTAATTTCACCATTGTATGGGAACATACAATGATAACACATAGCACTTATATACATTATTTTTTAGGACTTATAGGCCTTTAAATTGTTTATTTATTTATTTATGACTAAAAAAGAGAAAGTGTGTGAGTGATAAAGTACTGTGTGGTGACTTCTCCATATGGGACACGTGTCATCATTTAATATTAATTTGACAGATTTGTCTCGTTAACTGCTGCACAGATCTGCACCGACGTTTCTGTAAACGCACACACGCCACCCTGCTGCAGCCGTTCAAAGGAGATGCATGTTTAAATTAGCGGGGCTCGTAATGTGAAGCATATGCTAAAACATATACACACACAGATGCACAGAAATCCAGAGTCACAAACACACATGCTGTAGAACGGGAGCTTCAGGCACTTCAAATGACAACGTCAAGAGCGTCCAATTACTACTGCGACTGATCTCCTGTTTCCCCCTGCTTCCGTCACGCAGACATGTCTCCCGGTGCTGCCATATGTCCAAAGGTGCTGAATGCATAATGAAAATCCACATATAGGCTGCTTCTCCAGACAAATACACCCACTTATTCACACTTGCACAGACAGTTGGGAACCCCCCAGTCCTTCCTTGTGAGGCATATTCAAATGAAGGCACCTCTCTGAGGTCCGGTCACTTCAAGCTTTTTCCACGCAATAAGAAAATCTACTTTTTCTTCTCTTGACCATTTCTACCACTTTGTAACAGCAGTATTTCCCGTCTTTTCAGCAAGTTTTAGTTTGAAATTTTTAGTTTAAAAACAAGTATGAAATTTGTTTGCTTACGGCTGACCCGCTGGCTTTACATCGTAACATCGAAATCAGCAACAGATCTGGTCAGCTCTGATTGGTCAACACTGATTGGTCTGTTCTGATTGGTCAACTCTAATTGGTCTGTTCTGATAAGCCAGCACTGATTGGTCTGTTCTTATAGGCCAAATCTGATTGGTCTGTTCTGATAGGCCAAATCTGATTGGTCTGTTCTGATAAGCCAACTTTGATTGGTCTGTTCTGATTGGTCAATTCTGGTCAACTCTGGTCAGATATTTATGCAAAAAAAAAAAATAATAATAATAAAGTGTGTCCGTTCAATGACATGACGCTCAGTGCATATTACTGGTTCTGGAGAGACCAAAGATCAAACCAGTTGGTCAAAAGAGGTGTCAATCAAAAGGGCTTATATAGCCAGTTGGACACTGTGGTATTTAAATTTGTAACCCCTGGTAAACTCTACGAGCCTCTGAATCCAAATGTATGTCAGAAGGGCCTGTGGGTGGCCACCACCAGTCTGAAAGGATGTTCTGTTAAACAGTTATCAAAAGTTAAAAAGTGAAGATGTAACACAATCTGCTGGCTTCCTTAGACAAATTTCCCCAATAGGTGTTTCAACACCTATTGGGTAACACCTATACTGTGTCATCATTGTGAATGTATCTTTTTCTAATTGGAATCAACTGAAAAATGGGTGAGCCTTAGATGCATATTACTTTCAGCCTCAGCCTGAGGTATATCAATAGTGTAATTAAAAAAAAATCATGTTAAAGTTGGGAAAAAAAAGTCAAATTGATAGTTTTCTAAAGCTTGTGCAGCTCTTGAACACGATTTAGGGGACATTTCTCACTCCAACCTGAAGCAAGATCAAGTACTCATTCTGTTATTACCCCCACACTCACCATCTCCACTTGCTGTGTTGTTCCTTACTGATCCAAACCTGCTCATCTGATCATCAAGTCTATCCAACCATTAAAAATAAATAAAAATCTGTGTTCCAGTACTTCTTGGTCTAAGCTTGATTCTTCGATTCATATTTAGTAAGAGTCACGTGTCAGCCATCATTACTTGGGTTTAAAAAAGTAGGCAGGGGCGCTTTAAGAATATGATGCCACCATGTTCTAAGTTTAAATGTTCCTTAGATACTCTGGAGTTAATTTTTTTTCTCTCTTCTAGAAGCTATGGAATGCATCATACCTTGATCCAGAACCAGGACATGTACATTGACCCTCCCTGACAAACATGCAATGTGTGACATAAGTGTAGGGATTCAGCCTTTTCTGCCAGCGCCAATGAGCAGGAGCTGAGGTTGATCTTAATGAGCTGCAGGGGTATAAAACACTGCATGAGAGCTTCCTTTCTTGTTGGGGCATTGCAAAACTCTTTTTTCATTCAACCTTTATTTATACACGTTGATCCCATTGATCCACAGGGACTCATTTAGAATAGAGATTCTTGGTAGATGCTTGGAGCCATCTCTTGGTATTGATAAAGAGAAATTTATGCTTGCCTTGTTTTCTCCTTGTGCTCCTGGTGTCTAAACTCTTGAGTTCTACACTGGATCCCTCATCTATCTCCTCATGCCCACAAGGGAACCATACCTACCTTTAGCTGCTCGGCAGCCTTTCCACCATTAGCCCAATGACTTACCTCTGCCTGGAACCATTACCCTCGTCTCAAAATGTTGAGATCTCCTCTTCCAGTAAGAGTTCTCCCACCACAGATTCATAATCAACACAGATATTGCCCTGGACTCACCTTACCTTCCTCCCTCCTCAGGTGTTCCAGGTTCCCCTGTAAATAGTGCCGTTAATACTTTCCACTCTAAATAAATCAATGTAAATCGTAGCTGTGCTGAGTCCGTTTTCCTCCAGTCTGGCTCTCAATGGGTCTTACCTCCTAATTCTGATAATAAGAAAAGGTGACCGTTAACTAGTCACACTACAGTCCAATAATGGGTTGCTTTACCTGCCAGAATCAGCTAACTGAGCATCTCCCTTTGGAGGTTTTTGGGCATGTTCTACTGGGAGGATACCCTGAGGCAGACCAAGAACATACTGGAAGGATTAGATCTCCTTTCTGGACTTGGGGACACCTTGGGATCCCTCAGGAATAACTAAAGAGTGTCACAAGGGAGAGGGATGCCAGGATTCCCCCCTGGACCTGTTGCCTGTTGGAAGGAGTTTTGTCTCCATAAAATGGACGTTTGTGTTTTATCTTATCTACAGTACTGAAGCTCAGTCATAAACAGAGCTTGATGAGTGAAAAAGCAAACGTCTGAATAAAACCTTAAAACAGAAGGCATAAAAACATAAAAGGCATAGACTTACTTTGTAAATGTTTGTTGCGAATCATGTGTGGCCAGTTTCCTGCCACATACGAACACCCGACTTGACATTTTGTGTTCTTTTTTTGTTCCTAATCAAAATATTGGACTGTCCATTTTATTTTATTTTTTTTGCGTGGGTTTTAAAGTTGACACAGACCAACTCCCGAGTTAGAAGCTGCTGTGGTTTTGTTGAATATTAATAAGCTGCTGGTGAGCACTGTTATGGACCTGAGTTCAGGAGAAAAATACGAACATATGGAGAGTGGAAAATATGCCACAGACTGGAGAATAAAGTGGACTTAATAGAGGCGGCCAGAGGTGTCATTTGAGACACACACAACCCTCCCACCCCTCCTCCACACTTCACACACACACAAGTCTGGACACACATGAAGAAATGTGTTGGCTCATTGGCACACCAACATTTAGTCTGGCCTCATTTCAGCTGCTCGCCACTCTCCCTCCCTTAACTCAGTCTTTCTCCAACACACACACACTGCATCTCTCTTCTCTGGCCAGGCAGTCGAAGCAGGGTCAGAGTTCAACTCAGTAATGGAGTCACTCCCACCTGGCGTGTCAGGTAATACACAGAGGGGGAGGCGTGTGATTGCATGCATGTCTGTGCGGGGTGGCTAAAATGGGGCCGAGCTGAATGACCTAAATTGTGGCGGCAACCTTGAAGAGCTCAGGTGGTACATAATGAAAATTACCAGAAAAAGGAGCTATATGGAGAGGGAGTACAAGACGAAGACCAAGTGGGGAGAGTGGGTGAGGCAGACACAGAACACCATGGAAATGCGTGTCCTTAAACTGATTTCAGTTGTTTTCAGAACAAGGTGTGGTTCTCTCATCTCGGCATGGCACCGCTCCTGATTGAAGGCTGGTAAAGGTCTGCACCCATGTGTCCACACTTCTGGGACTGTTTGAGAGAAACGCTCCGATTCGTCGCTGCACAAACGCATACATTATGGGCATTGTACGCTTTCTTACCTGCAGGTAATCACGTATTTCTGAAAGCGTATTCTGCTCCACTTCAGTGTGAGTGCTTGCAGGGAGCCATGAGAGCCGGAGCTGCTGGCCATTTCTTAACGCCTCTGATTAGTAATCAGTCAGCATTGTGCCTGAATGCAGATTGTTAACAGGGTTGATGGACCTCATCAGAGCCACAATCCAACCCTTATTTGGCCTAGTAAATTTCTGCTTGAGTACATTTAAATGCATTCCGGCAGGAGGTCACATGATTGGGCGATGGACACATAAACCACCATGACACCGGTTGCACATCCAGTGATCCGTGCTGCCATCTAAGATCTGAAATCAGATGTAACCGAATCAATAAATATTAAATTGTCTTGAATATGTTGGAAATCATGCCAAGTCTAGTTGTGAGAACTTCACACGTTATTGCGACTACCATCTGTTTCTGTATTCCAGATTAGGGGAAAAAAATCCCATTGAAAATATATTTTCAGTTATTAAAAAGAAATTTGAATTAAAAATATTTTTTTAATCTTTGACTTAGTTACTAATGTTAAAAGGATCTCTGACTACATGCACATATGGGCCTTGATGCATTGTTTCTCTATTCTACTAAAAGTTGTTGTTTGTGACAGGTGAAAAGTTCAAATTGCTTAAAAAATGTATTTGTTTATTAATTTTTCCCCCCTGGGGACAATGCCATTATTTTATTGGCACAACGCATTCTGGGGCAATAATGTACACAGTATGTAATGGTGACTAAAGCACAAAGAGTGTTAAAAGTTATATTTTATCAGAATCAGAATTAGAATAAGCTTTATCATTGCACCGAGATACAATGAGAACATGTCCAAACAGCAATCCGAAAGATGGGCGGAGTGCACGTAGCTGCTGCTATATAGCGCGGCCTTCTTATCCTTTTCAGAATACATTTTTTAGGTAGAAAAAGGGACAAAGCCATGAGGAGAGGGGTATTGGCATTATAAAAAAGATCTCTTCCCACCATGTCCTAACAGTACATGATTTAAGACATATAAAAAAAAACTCTGCTAGCAAGCACATTTATGAAAATGTCACATATGCATTTACGACAAGGTGATCCATGAGGCACTAACAGATAGTCCATTGTCCTGCTCAAATGATGGCCAGCCAGCACAGTTCTGATAAGCCTTCACGGGTGCGACAGACGAAGTGTTTCCTTAGATTACACATTTCTCAGTAGAAATTGATAAGACGGCCTGTTTCGAGTCCAGCCGGGGAGACAGATTCAGATATCAGAATCAGAATAAGCTTTATTATCATTGCACCGAGATACAACGAGAACATGTACATACAGTTGTCCAAAAGATGGATGTAGTGCATCGTAGTGTAGATATCCATAATGGCTGACTTATTCAGGCAGATTATTTTTTTCCCTTGTCAGCCTTTGAGTCTGTACTGATAACTTTCCAAGGTCCGAAAAGGCCAGTTTAGGGTGCATTCTGCTGGTCCGTGCTTACGAGCCTCTTCAAGGTCTTGTCCATGCTGAAGAGTCCCAAAGCCACAGGTGGCCTGTGAGTCAAATCACTTCCAACTTCCAACTTAGCTCATAAATCAGCTGATTTTGAGTTCTTAAAGCACAAACCAACTTTCACATAGACAGCCGCTTGACGAGGTCCAAATTAGCTGCGACCGTCTTCTTTGTATGCTGATAAACCAGGATCCAGACTATTCCAAAAACAGGAAACCTGTTATCATAAATCCACTTATATGCGATTTCAGCGTCCCTCTTTCTATAGCAGAGGTAGACATCACCCCCAGAGATATCTCCAGCTGCATGCGTCTTGTCCAAGTAGATGAGGGTTCTCCATGACCCTGTCGCTTTGTTGAAAAGATTTTGTAATTTACATCAAAATTCCAGTTGGTCAAATCCAAAACAGTAGTTTTCATTTCGGAAGATGTGTAAAAAAAAAATAGGAACTGCTCTCATGCACAGACAGAGAGCAAAAAAGCAGGAGGAAAACAGGGAGTGGGGAGAAATGTGTGTGCCTCATTAAGAGAGCTAGAGAAATATATATATATATATATATATATATATATATATATATATTAGGGATGGGGCCGATCT
>JAVCKU010000161.1:2700251-2712966 GCA_032273985.1 Hypsolebias coamazonicus | reverse complement strand
CCCCCCCCCCCCCCCCCCCCCCCCCCCCCCCCCCCAATAAGTGCTCGATGTCACCTCAAATTACACATCGGCCTAAATAAAAGCTGATATTCACAACAGGCCCGTCTCCTCTCTGCGGTTGGTTCTGTTTGACGGATCCAACAGGTTTCTATGAAATCATCACATATTCATATTTCATAACGACTGGAGCAGGTTTTCTATTAATCTTTTACGAGCGCACACTTCTCCAAAAACCTGAGAATAAACGTGAAAAATGTTCGGCTTTAGGTTTATTTGGTTTGTGAATGACCAGAACCATCTACAAAAGCACGTGAGCGAGAACAGATGTCTACACAAGAACTTGGCTCCACCCTCAAATCAATAATTTGTTGTTTCTAAAAATGTCTTCGTAAACACTGCGCCATTTCAGAAAAATGTTTTCATCTGCACGGAGCAACCAGAACGCTGGATTTTTGCCATGAACATACGCTAAAAACAGGAAACAAGATGTAGAATGTGAAGCACTAATCAAAAAAATTAACTACAGACTGGACCATAAGCTGGAAGTTGAAGACACAATGGGTGGCGCCCTCTAGTGGTTGGCTCCAGCATTACATGTGTAACCCCGTCCCTGCATTCATGACATTTTTCAGGCTAAAAAAAATAAAAATACACTTCAAATCATTTTTGTTCCAGTTGTTGATTTTCATAATTTTAATATATATTTTTAAAAAACACATTATGATACAGTGATGATGTAATGACCTGTTAGAGAAATGTGTCTTGTGTAATCAGGAGCTAAGGGATAACCCATGAAACCCATCCCTTATCAAAAAGCAACGTTTTAAACCTCGTCTCAAAATGAGACGGCGTGTCAGTTCGACGGACAAGAGAGGAGCCTGATAACTGAGAGCCCTGCCTCTCCTTCTACTTTTAGAAACTCTAGGAACCACAAGTAAACCTGCAGTCTGAGTGAAGTCGGTTTGGAAAAACATTGAACAATAAATGCTTTAATATAAAGTGGAGCTTCATAATGGAAGTGGTGGCGCAGAGGTTACAGAGGGTGGGCCTGTGATTGGAAGGTCGCTGGATTGATTCCCCGCACAGACATCAAAATGTGAGTGGAAAAGGTGAAACACCCACACCTGCCTCCACCGTCATTTGCCCCACTCTGGGCCCTTGAGCAAGGCCCTTAACTCCCACCATCTTCTCACAAACAGGTCTCTCTTGAAAATGAGTCCTCGTGACTCATTGAGACTACCTGTATAAATAAATGGTAAATTATTATTATCATTATTATTTTTTAAGTTACAGAACTGAGTTTACAGGAAAACAAACTATTTCCAGGTTGGTAGAGAAATTGCATTTCCTGCGAAAATGCAGTATGAATGCTTATCCAGAAGAACTTGATGAAAAACAGCTGAAATTAGCTAAAAAAAAAAAAAACATGCTAAAATGTAGCTGAAATGAAGGAACAAGCTTATATTTGCAGACAATAGTAGAAATAAGACATATTTACTGAATTAATTTTAAATAAGCAGAAATTAGCCCTAGAATAAGGACACTGGCAAAAAAAAGCTAAAATTAGCACAAAAAAAAAAAGTAGCCAAAAAGGCAGAAAGAAACTTAACCTATGAGAAGGAAGTGGAAAGAGCTGAAATGAGCTAAAAAAAAGTGGAATTAGCTGAAAAAGATAAAATGTGCATAAAACAGCTAAATGGTAGCTGAAATAGCAGAAAAAAGCTGAAGCTAGCTGAAAAAAAGCTGAAAGAATCTAAATCTGAAAGCAGCAGAAATTACCTGAACAACTTGAATTTATCTGAAAAAATCTTGAAATTAGCTTAAAAAAATGCTCAAATGTAGCTGAAAAGGTTTGAAAATATTAAATTAGCAGAAGAAAGCAGAAATAACGTTAGCTCACTTAAGCTGAAAGGAGCAGAAATTAGCACAAAATTAGAACTTATTTGAAAAAAGCTGAAATTAGCAAGAAACTGCTGAAAAGTAACAAAAAAAATACAGAAAGAAGCTTAAATTACCAGAAGGAAGTGGAGAGAGCACGTTTTTGCTGAAGCAGGCTGAAAAAAGAATGTGCTTAAATTAGCATTTTTTTATTTATTTTATTTATCATAAAGGATAAAGTGGTAGAAAAGCTGTAACTTGCAGAAATAAGCATAAGAAGCTGAAATTAGCAGAAAGAAGTTAGAAGAAGCACAAAAATGTCTTAGTTAACAGAAAGAAACTGAAATGATCTTAAACAGCTGAAAGTAGCTGAAAAAAATTTAAATTTTGCACAAGGAAGCCAAAAGAAGCTGAACCAGAACAAAATGTGAAAGGAGCAGAAAAAAAAAATTGGAGAAAAATGACAGAAAATGCTAAATATTTCTAGAAGCTAAAGTTGCACCTGTCTTCTGAACGAGCTGAACGTTTCGATACAGGTTTTGTTGAAATAGCTTGAAAACTGCGGAACGAGAGTTGCGCTGAAAAACGCACGGAAGAAAAACGGACGACAACAGAGTGAATGCTTCATCAACGTTCACACCAGAAGACGTTTAGCTGAGGCAGTTTGAATTCGTGTTTGCTTTTCTTTGATTAGCCCACTATAAATCCACCCAGGTTGAACAGAATGCCTTTTTCCCCTGTTAATGTGTGTGTTTGGGGGGGGTGTAAAAGGGTTTAAAGGGGGCGTGGAAAGAAGAAAAAAGAGCCACTAAAGGATCTCCAGCTCCACATCTGTGCAGAAGTAAACTCAAAATTCACCGTGAAGACACATTCTTGGGCTCTTGTTTTGTCCCAAGTTGCCGCTGCGCCCCCCCCCCCCTCCCCCGTACCCCCTTCTATTCTCTCATGTACCTCTTAAAACCCAGCCTCAAACAAGCCCTCCCCCGTCCCATCCCCCTGTGCCTCTCTGTGGCAGATGGGCACTGTGTGTGACAGCAGGGTCACGAGGTCACATCCACATGGGGTAGGAGGTCTCCTTGTGTGTGTGTGTGTGTGATTTGACCTTTTGCATGCGCATTTATTTGAGTTGTTGCTGAGCGTTTGCGTGTGCGTGTGTAACGTTACACGCGTGTTTCAATGAGTCTAGCGTGTTTGTGTCGCTGTGGTCATCACAACTACACAACGAGTGCGTGTCCCGTTCTCCAAAACGTAGGCGCACGTAGGAGGAAATGGTTTGTAACCTTAAGCGCCCCGTTTAGCCTTATCCTACGTGCACACGGGGCCCCCGCTGGGCTTTCAGTCTCAGACATGACATGCGTGACCGTGCCACGCAGACACAGACGCGCACGTTTCCACGAGCATATGCGCAGCCGAGCGTGCGACGGTGAAGAAACGGCTGCATGAATGAGAGCATTTATAAATGTGATGGTGTGTGACGGAGGCTGTGTGTGCGATTGTGTGCGAGACAGAAGCCTCCGGGCACGCTCATCAGCAGAGAGAGCAACATTTGCATAATGAAGTCCGCTCTGTCTCATCGCCGCAGAGCGCAGACCACAACAAGACCCTTAAACACCTGGAACACACACAGGTGGACGTAACGGAGCACACGCTCTTATCTTTTAGGGGGTTTTGTGTTTCCTTTTAGCAGTTGTCTTTTTTTTGTTGTCGTCTACAGCGTGACGCTTGCGTTGCCGAGTCCTGGACTGGAGCGAGCGGAACGGGTCTGCTTTGCATCCACTCCCCCCACGTCCAGAACTGAAAACGGCTGTAATAAGATGCACGTTTGGTGTTCTCACAAGCCAGACACGCAGGATGAGTCAGACTTATCACAACTTTGTGGCTAGATCTGTGTGATAAACGAGAACGAAGAAGAAGAAAACCGACTATCAGCCAAAGATCCTGCTTTTGTGTCGGGCCAAAAAAAAAAAAAAAAGGCACCCCCCTGTCATGAGAAGTTCATATTTATTCACGAGTAGATTAAATAAAACACAACGGGAATAGTTAGATTTCTGTCTTTTAACTCAGACATTTTTAAGTGAGATTCTGTGGAACAGATATCAGCAATTATGATTTTACCTCTTGTAGACCACTTTTTCCCCCCTCCACTATAATCCTCAGCACTGGCTCCCCTCAGGGCTGTGTGTTGAGCCCCCTTCTGTTCACTCTGCTCACGTATGACTGCGCAGGCTGTCATACTGTAAAGTTTGCCGACTATACAGTGGTGGGATGCATCACAAACAATGATGATTCCAGCTACAGGCAGGAGGTGGAACACCTGGAGAGCTGGTGCAGGAAAAACAACCTTCACATCAATGTGAAGAAGGAGGAGATGGTCGTGGATTTCAGATGGAGCAAACACGCCCTGAGCATAGGAGGATCTGCGGTGGAAGTGGTCTCCAGTTACAAGTACTTGGGTGTGCACCTGAATGACAACCTCAGCTGGGACAACACCACCAGCCTGATCAAGAAAGATCATCAGAGACTCTACTTCCTCAGGCGGCTGAGACGAACTGGTCTGAGAATCTCAGTCCTTACCTCCTTCTACAGGTGTGCAGTGGACAGCTTCTACCCTGAGGCTGTTAGACACATGAATATCTAACCAGGATAATAACTGTAATGACACTTTAATTGAATATTTGTCACTTTATCTGTGCTGCTGATTATTCATGCTGCTGATTTATTACCTTAAGCCATTATAGTCATACCCATCTGCTCATGACAGACTCATGTTCAGGCTGCTGTTTAATACACTGTTATACTATATTATTATTGTTTAAGGGTTGTATCCTGTTTCTTTTTTTATAGTTTATATTATTGTTATTTTTGGCTGTAACTGGGACCTTGAGTACACAACTTTGTTCCACCTCATGTACCACATGTGATGCGAATGACAATAATGTACCTTGAATCTGTTTGAAAGACCTGTTTGGACAAATGGACTTCTACCACCTTAAAACAAGTCCAGTCTCAGAACTCCAACGGGATAAATGTAAGTAACTATTTTATACACCGTCACACTGCTGTCAGTTTGGTTTTACATAGTTATTCTGGTAGGAAAATTATTTAAAAGCAAGGCGTTCCTCAGGTGTTACAGTTTGCTGCTTCTGCTGCAGGGTACATATTAAAATAAGTGTATTTCTATGTAAATCTGAATCTAGTGCAAAACTGATAGCGATATAAAAATTATAAAATAGGGTTCATACGAGGCTTATTTTTAACCTCACTGCAAGTCCCACCATGTTCCCCAAGTTCCTACTCTCACATATGGTGTCAAACTCTGGGTATTGATGGAATAAACAAAATTGTAGATACAAAGAACCAAAATGAGTTTTCTCCACAGGGTAGCTGGACTCTCCTTACAGATAGTGAGATGTTCCGTTACCTGGGAGACTCGCTGCTCCTCCATGTTGAGTGGAGCCAGTTGAGGTGGTTCAGTAAGGGTGTATTCACACCAGCCCTGTTGCCCTGAATTCTAGCCCATTTGCCTAGGAAGTTCGGTTCATTTGTTAAGATGTGAACGCACCATCAAACTGTCACAAAACAAAAAGGCGAACTCTGGCCTGCCTAAAAACCTAGGTCTCGGTCCGGTAGAAGAAAACTCTAGCGTGGTTCGAGTACAGTGTGAATGCAACCAGACCGGGCACCGCTCCGAAAGCAGGACGTGGACTACAGCGCAGGGCAAACAAACAAGCATTTCTCTTACCTCATATGTAGCCGTCAGCTTGCCTTGTGTGAAAAACAAAATTCTACATGGTTTTCTGCTCACCTTCGACTCATGCTGAGTCCATTGTTGAAAAATGACAAAATAGAACTAAAACTGCTAAAATTTGACGCCACTCCGTTTTTGTTTTTATTTCCAGAAGGAGAAGAAGAACAAGTCTCTTCTGAGGGTTTTGTGTCGTTTCGTTCAGTAGTTCTTCGTGCAGCGCCACCACAGGCGAGTGGGGGAAAAGGTTGGTTCGAACAGGTTGGCTCGACTGCACAAGTGCAGTGTGAATGCAAACCTCACCAGCTCAAATGTAAATAAAATGTTATGAATATTGGTCCCCAACCGAAACGAGTCCACCGGACTATCAGGTGTGAAAACAACCTAAGCTGAAATGCCACCTGGACACTTCCCTAGGTGTGAGTTCCAGGCATGTCCACCTGGGAGGAGACCTGTGGGGAAGACCCAGGACACGCTGGAGTGACTGTAGGCTGGCCTGGGAACATCTTCATATCCTCCCAGAAGAGCTGGAAGAGGTGGCTGTCGAAAGAGATGTCTGGGACTCCCCACTTCAGCCCCCAAGACCTAACTCGGTGATGGATGGAAATCCCACCATGAAGTGGTTATAAGGAGCTATGTGTTTGCTTTCCCAACGCCTGAAAATTGTTATTGCACTAAACTCGACTGATGGTCCACGCAGCTATATCACTTTTGTACACCGCATTTAGCAACAGCAACAATGTAGAACTCTTTCGTTGGAGCTGTGTTTTTGGTATGAGTAGGACGGTAGGATGCATTTTGGTAAATCTTCATTTTGAAGTGGTTTGATAGGAGTGCTGTAATCATCCAAAATGAGTTAAAAGGAGCCAAGACTCATACTGCAGATCAGTCAACTAAGTTCAACAACCTTAATGCAGTCAACTTGCTCAACCAGTCAAGACATTTTCATCCATAGACCAATCACATCCATTTACATTATGCAGGAGTCATCACTGAACCAAATTAGCAAGCACTAAAAAAGAACCAGCAAAGATAGTTGTAAGGGCTACAAACAGTCCACTGCCATTAATGTGATCCAAGAAGAATAATAGGAATCTATCATAAGGGTTGTCAATGGGTTTCCTGTGGTACTAAATCTGTTTTATGGCAGAGGCAATCCTCTGGTCTTAGCTCTGCTCAGATTAGCTGTTAGCTTGTCAGGGCTGGAAATTTTTGAAAAAAGTATCTATAAAGTGCTTGAATTAGACTCTGGGAGAGGTATAAGAACCCAGTTAACTTTTCCTTGTTAGAAATAGCAAACTTCATATTCCAAAAGCCTAGATTGCTAATGATATACTATGATAGAACAGAATAGTTGTAGAAATACGTCATTAAGGTTTGTTAACGTATAAGGGTCAGTTTGTCATTTTCTGTAGATGCAGGTGGGCTTCTTCCTGGCACAACAAAGGTCTGATGGGGTCTCTGTGTGAGTGAGGACATGTGTTGGTGCATCACAAGGCGATCCGTGTTTCCAACAGGCGAGATGAACAAAGGCAAGACGGGACCTTCTGACATGAACGCCTGGTGGACAGTAAATCTACCGTCACCACCGCTCTCTGCACGCCTGCCTGAGTGAAACGTGCTGCACTTTTCAACCGCAGAAATAAAAGGGGAGTCAGGAGGAGCAGGTGGGTGGAGGAGGTCAGTAAAAAAGGTGGGGGGTAGAGGGAGGTCGAGTGGCCAAAGAGAAGCAGAAGTAAAGACAAGGAGATCATTTGTTTTGGACATGCATCATTTTCCCTCCGATAGAGACTGGCAGATGTGGTGTGTAATTAGGAGGTGGGGGTAAGTGGGTTTCAAAGGATGGTGGGGGTTGTTGAAAGAAAAGGCAAAATAGAGGATAAAGGAAAGAGATGTTGTTGAAGCTTTGGGGAGAAAAACTTAAAGGAACCACAAATGAAGTCTGAATAGTCCAATCAGATTATAAGCTTCTCTTAGAGTTATGAAAACCTGTATGATTCTTAATTTTCTTATTTTTAACTCAGAAAAGACAACGGTTCTAGTTTTTGGACCTGAGCAGCTTAGGAAAAAACTTTGCCGTCCTTCACCTCCTCTGGATGGCATTAATTTGGCCTCCAGTTCTAATGTAAAGAACCTTGGTGTTCTTTTGGATCAGGATATGCATTTAAAATGTTACCAAGATGGTTCTCTACCACCTGAACGATGGTGCTAAAATTAAAATCTTCTTGTCTCAAAATGATGCAGAAACAATGATCCATGCATTTATCACTTCTCGGCTGGGCTGAAGTAGTTCTTTATTATTGGGATGTCCAAAAATCTCCTCAAAATGTTTTCAGTTGGTCCAAAATGTTCCTGCTAGAGTTCTGCAAGAGCTAGGAGAGCCATTTTAGCTCCCTTCCAAGTTTAAAATCGTCCTTCCATCCATACATCCATTCATCCATCCAACCATCCATCTTTACCCACTTCTTCCTTTTTCAGGTCATGAGGGTCATCGGTGCCCATATCCAGCAATCACTGTGTGTGAGGTGGTGTACACCATGGACGGGTATCCAGTCCATCAAAGGGCCACATAGAGACAAACTAGACAAACAACCACTCGCTCTCTCGTTCTCACATAGGGACAATTTTGAGTTACCATTCAGTCTAACATGCATGTTTTTGGTCTGTGGGAGGAAACCAGAGTACCCGGAGAAAACCAATACATGCACGGAGAGAACATGCAAACTCCACCCAGAAAAGTCCCCAGCCAGGATTTGAATCGGCGACCTTCTGGCTGAGAGGCGGCAGCTCTACCAACTGCGACACCGTGCCGCCCTAAAATCTTACTCCTAACATACAAAGTTATCAACAACCAAGCTGCATCATATGTTAAATGTCTTATTGTTTCATATTTTCCAAACAGAGCACTTCAGTCTCAGATTGCTGGTTTACTTGTGGGTCCTAGAGTTTCTAAAAGTAGAATGGGAGACTGAGCTTCCAGTTTTCAGGCTCCTCTCTTGTCTATGAGGTTGACACCGTCTACTTTTAAGATTAGGAAAAAGCTTTCCTTTGTGATAATCCTATACCTGTAGTTAGAGTTGCCTTGGGTTTCCTGAGCTATCCTATAGCTTCTAAAGGCTTAGACTGCTGGAGGATAAACTGACCGCATGCCCTTATTCTGCCACTGTCTTTACTTGCACTACACTCCATGCAATTAATGCTGTCACTAACCTGTTTCTTCCCATAGGAACTACACCTGGACCATAGGAACTACACCTGGACCAGTCCTTTAGCGTTTCTCTTTCTTGTCCTCTCTAACTCCAGCCAGTCGAGACAGTTGGCCACCCATCTAGAGCTTGATTCTGGTTCTGCTGGTGGTTTCTTTCTATAAAAGGTTCCTTACCACTGTCTCTAACGTGCTCCTCAGGATGGAGGATAGTGAAGTGAAGGTTTAAGACAATCAACTTACTTCCTTAGAAAGATAACTCGTTCCAATTGATGTTTCAGAATTTACTGTGTGGGAACGTATTTTGTTGAGTACATCTGAATCTGGATCTGGTTTCGGCTGGATTTAGATGTGTTATTTTGGCTTTACAGCACCCCTAGGACAAATTTTGTTGTCAACTACAAAAATAAACCAAACTGTGCTTTTGCATGTTTTGTTCTGACTTTTACAAGAAAACACCTGTTTTATCATTGGAAATAAAAACTAGATCACGTCACCAGACAAGTACAGAAGTCCTAAGGATGTTTCTCGTCACTGTAGACGTCACGCTGGCAGCAGGTCTGCTCAACAAACTCTCCCATATGCACTCATTCAGCATTCTTCGATTCCAAAGCAGCACTTCTGCTAAATAAGCTCCACGTGGGATAAAGTGGCGGCGCTGTGTGGGTGATGAAAACAAAGCTTTTTTGTGACACTGATTAGGTACTTGTGTGTGGCAGCTGTGGTAAGGTGTCTGTCTTCCCCTGCTGTCTCTGTGATTGCTGATTTTGTGCATCAAGTGAGGCAATCACAAGGTCCACGTTCAGCAAACATGGAGTTTACCATCAGACTGTGCTCGAACCTTCAAGTAAGGGAAAAAAGTTGGGACCTCTTACGTAAATCAGCGTAGGTGCTGCTGCATAGAAATTGAAGGGAACGAAAACAAACAGATGCTACTTTGGACAAGCAGAGTAAAATAAACTTTTACAGCACAAAGTAGGTTTCTCAAAAATGTTTTACATTTTCCAGGTAAATGGTTACCGTACTCATGTGAAAAACCATTCTACAGTAATTAAATCGGTTTTAACAAAATGTCTAAACCTGACTGAGTTAGGCAGTGTTTGTGCTGGTTAAGGTCATTTTCACACCTGATAGTCCGGTAGGCTCGATTCAATTGGGGACCAATATTCGGAACATTTGTTTACATTTTCAGCTGGTGCGGTTTGCATTCACGCTGCACCGAGTCAGATGAGCCAACCTGTTCCCCCTCTCGCCTGTGGTGGCGCTGCACCAAGAACTACTGAAGGAAACGACACGAAAACCTCTGAAGAAGACATTGAGCGCAACCTACTTCTGGAAATAAAAACCAATATGGAGTGGCGTCAAATTGTAGCGGTCTTAGGATTTCTGTTTTGTCATTTTTCAACAATGGACTCCGCATGAGTGGAAGATGAGGCAGAAGACCATGGAGAATGTTGTTTTTCCACACAATGCAGCTGAGACAGCTCCGTATGAGGTATGAGAAATGTATGTTTGTTTTGGTTGTATTTACACAGAATGCCATGCGCTGTAGTCCACTTCCTGCTTTTGGTGCGGTCTCCGGTTCTCTTGCATTTAAACCACATTCGAGTTCACTTCTACCGAACCGAGACCTACTGTTGGTATTTAGGCAGACCTGAGTTCGCTTTTTTGGTCTGCATCAGAGTTTGATTGACCATTCACACCTCCTCAAATGAACCAGACTATCTAGGCAAATGGACGAGAGTTTGATTAAAGTGGACTGAACAGGGCTGGTGTGAATGCACCCTTTGGTTGTCTGTGTCAGGGTTTGTGTTTTAATTTCTCTGGGTTTTTTTTTGCATTTTTACATTTTCATTGGGTTTGGTTTATTACTTTGTTCTCTGTGTTATGAGTCCCTTCTTCATGTTCACCTGTTTGCTGTTGTCATCATGCCTATAGGTGTTTGTACTCCACTCATCAGGCCCTGTCTATATATTCACTCTCTTTTCATTCCTTCTTCAGTGGCGCATTTGGGTGCTTCACGCCATGTCCTGTTCTCAGTGTTTCCTCAGATTTTATATCATTTATTTCATAGTGTTGCTGTCATGTCATCTATTCATACATAATCTTTACCCGATTCTTCCTTTACGGGTCGTGGGGGTCACTGGTGCCCATATCCAGCGATCACTGTGCAAGAGACGGGGGACACCCTGGACAGGTCTCCAGTCCATCACAGGGACATAGAGACAAACAACCACTCAAACTTCTAAGGACAATTTAGAATCACCAATCAGCCTAACATGCATGTTTTTGTTCTGTGGGAGGAAACTGGAGTACGCAGAGAAAATCCACACATGCACAGAGAGATCATGCCGGGATTTGAACCGGCAACCTTCTCATTGAGAGGCAACAGCTCTCTGTTGAGCGTCAGCTTTTTTTTTGTTATTTTTAAATAAATCTTTTAGTTTTTGTTCCAGCGCCTTGTGTTAGTCCACCTTCCTTAGTTCAAACATTGGACACGGGGACAGATTAGCTGTGGCAGCCATTTTAAACGGTGCTGGTTCCAAAAGTTTAGCACTTGTAGATGAGCATCCAGTACTTACTTCCTGTTTTTTTTTTTATTCATAAAGTGAATCATGAAATATCTTGCTAACATACACTCACACAAACAAACAAAACTGTGTTCCCCACTTTTCGGCAGCAGGCAATAATTAAAGATAGGAGAAAATGTACTTTTAATGGTTTGGTAAACTGGAATTATTTTACATCTCTGAACATTACAGATTCGACAGGCTGCTCTGTGATTTGCAAGTCTAATAAAATTTGATTCATCACTTCCTCACAATCCTGAAAGTCCTCCATGTGCAAAAACAAATAAAATAAAAAAAAAAACGACTTGAGCACATGGACACCCAAGAGCTGTTTCCAACTCGTTCCTTTGCTGGTTTCTACTCAACATGAAAAATGTGAAGCAGAATTAATTTTTAACACAGATTGTACAATTGCCTTTGTCACTTGAAATTGGGGGAAACTGGAATCAGCTTCTATTTATTGTAGTATGGCTTATTTGAGGCAAGGGTTTAATATTGTAAGATTTCAAGCCTTTTAACTTTACAATAAAATAATTTTAAAGTTTCTTTTCTTTTTTTTCTTTTTTTTAAACAGTATAAATGTGTTGATAATTGCTTAAATGTTGGTCCAGGGGCATGCTCTCCTGGAATTTATTCATAAAAATCTACACAAAACTGTGCATTTTCCATTTAAAGTGTCTTCCTAAAGTCATAAAAGTAAACATAAAAATCAGTATATTATATGATTATTGGAAGGTGGAGCAATGAGCAAGTACTAAATGGCCTTTAAGCTGAACTTCATCAGAAAACATATTTGAAATTTGAATTTAACCTTGGTTTTTTTTTGGTTTAGTTTTATACACAATAAACTCTATGCCTGTCACAATAACAAATATTGCTGGGTGAATAATTGTCTCAGAAATTTTGCGATAAACGATAGTATTGTTTGAAAATTGAAAATAATTAGTAATTACTGTCAAATAAATATAATAAACAATAATTTGTAATTATTGTCAAATTTAAGAAGAAATGCTGGTTAATTTGTTTTATGTGTAGTACCTTTAATTGACAATTGGATGGCAGTATGACTGTTTGAAATGAAGGATGGATAGTGAGGGAACAAGCAGCATGTCTCTAAGCAAAATGGTGGGGGTGGGAGGTCCCTTGACGTGACATGGGTTGTCTCTCTTTGGTTCTAAAAATGGCAGACACTCGGTGTGGTTTGAGCTCTTTAGCATAGCATTTTTCACAGACCTTTTAAAAATACAGGTGGTCCCCGGTATCCGGCCGAGTTCCGTTACACCGGCCCGGCCGGATAACGAAAAAGCCGGTTACCGG
>JAVCKU010000161.1:2534614-2548315 GCA_032273985.1 Hypsolebias coamazonicus | reverse complement strand
GATGACGTCACTGGGGAGGCGAACGTAAGTCCGGATTTCCGTAACCCGGGTAGGTCGTAAACCGAGGACCACCTGTATTTATGGATTTTTTCCACTTTATTAGACATATTTGAACCGATGCGACTTATAGGGCGGTGCGACGTGTATGGCGGAAAATACGGTACTCTTTTTCCAGTGACTGCATCATGACATCTCAACTAAAGCTATCTTCAAAATAAATTGGTTACCACTTTAAATAAGTCTGTGTGTGGCTGAAGGCGTGGGGTTCAGCATTTCCTAACGTGCAAACTGTGTCTTGCACGCGTGTGTTTGTGTGTAAATCAGAGTAATCCCTTCGCTGCGGGAGGCTCTCCCTTCTTCCTGTGCCAGATGTGCAGAGATTCTGCCAACTTCAGTGGGCAAAGTGGGCTGCCAACTGCAAACGCACACTCTCAGCCGCACACTGGCATGTCGCACATGCACACAGGAGGACACAGCGAGCTTCTGTATAGGTGTGTGTGTGTTTGGAAACACAAATGCGCTCTCTTGGCTTCAGGTTTATTCTTGTCCGCGGGACTGGAAGAAACGTTGGAAGGATTAGGGCCGACAAAGAGGTGGAGGGGAACGAGAAACTTGGAAAATTTGATGCAGAGGCCCGGTGATGGACGAATCGCAGCGGGCCGTGAAAGAGTTAAACCCATAGTGGGTACAACAGGATGGATTATCTCTACCTTTGTCCTCTCCGTCCTCCCCTCCAATCTCAATCTCTTCATTGTGAGCCCCTATAGAGCGCTGGAAGCAGCAGCATGGGGGGGATTGAAGGAAATTCCCTCTTTTTCTCCTGTTAAATTAATAATATGAAGCTCTCCATCCCTCTCAGGCTGCTTTATCCCTCGATTTGCCGCCCCCCCATCTCTGCTTCAACCCAAAGTATTTCCTGATTCCATTTTTCCCTCGCCGGTATGTTTGAGTTATACGACGGTGTGCGAGAGTCGATTGGACCGTCGAGTTTCTGCTTCTGCCGGCGAGAGACTGCAGCGAGCGAAGGAGAAATGATCGGCGGGGAGGAAAAAGTCGGGGTGAGAAAGAGTGATGCGAAAAGGCAGAGGTGTGAGATGAGACCAAGCAGATCAGAGTCCCAGATTCTAATAAGAGGCATGACACCAGCCATCTATCACCGATCCCCCTCCGGCTCTCCCGCTCCTCACTCCTTTCCTCTTTATTTTATTATACTTTTGTTTTCCGTCCTTCTCGCTCTCTGTTCTGCTTCTGTTCTTAAAAACATAAATAACTAAATAATGAAAAAAGTTCCAGCATTTGCACAAACCGTTTCAGGGAACTAATCTTGCACAAAACTGCTGATTGGATTTCAAATTGTTTATCGATAATTTAAAATAAAGTGCACAAGTTATAGATCTGTGTGAAACGTTCATGGCTTTGAGAGCCACTACCAGAAAATCTCCTTTTCTTTTTTCTAATCCTCCCTCATTTTTACCTTTAGAGGCACTACCGTTATACAAGGAGGGCACCCCACCCTAACTACTGAGCTGTGCCCCCACACCCTCAATCGACAACTGCCGGCACTAACGTAGCGCTAAGCTAGCAGCACACAATACAGATGTGCTAGCTAAAAAGCTACAAAGGTAGCGCTCTGTTTCTCTCATGCTGTCTTTAACCGTGGCACAAGAATTAACCTGACCAACAGCTCTCCTTGTGTGAATAGAGCACGTTCTGCTTCTCTCACGCATCCCCCTCAACCCCATCGGCAAAAATCACGGAAGAGATGAGCGCCCTACCAAGGAAAGTAACCTAGGGGAAACAATGACAGGCATAAATCGATCTTTTGAACAGGGGTTTTAAGGAAAGGTGATGAACAGTTAATATCTTACCTGTTGTAGCCCGCTCAGTTTGAAGAAGTATGATTGATTTATGACTAGCTGGATGAGCTAACAGCTAATCCAAGCATGTTCAAGACCAAAGTGGATCAGTTCAGTGTTAAAACAACTCCAGCATTAAAAAAAATTTGAAATATGTGTAAAGGATAAACCTGCGGTTCTTAATATTGGGGTCTAGACTCAACCGTGGGTCTTGAAACACCACCAGAGGAGTCTTGAGATTATTTAATAAAGGACTGAATATCTATCTGATAACTGTTGTGACTAATAAGAAGCTGGAGTGATGATGGGGCTGATGAGACTCCTTGGTCATCATGTCCCGTTTACTGGATTTATTTGCTACGTTTCAAAACGTTTCGTCTTTCATCAGAAAGACTTCATCAGTCTTGGATGAAATAAACTTGTCCAGATTATTTAACCTTTTCGCGATTTATCTACCTGGATGTTTGAGCTTACAAACCTTTGTCTTTCAAAGTCAGTTAGCTCTGGCAGCCATCTTGTATCAGGCTGACTCCAAAGTTTGGTTAGTCGTGACCGCAACAGACCATCAGAAAGACTTCATGTCTTGGATGAGAGAAACTTGTCCAGATTATTTAACCTTTTTGCGATTTATCTACCTGGATGATTGAGCTTACAAACCTTTTTCTTTCTAAGGTTAGTTAGCTCTGGCTGCCATTATGAATCAGGTTGACTCCAAAGTTTGGTTAGTTGTGACGGTCCAAGCAGCATATACCATCAGAAAGTTTTAAATCTTCTGGTTCACGAGACGTTTACAGTCCAGACGAACAAACCGGCGGATGCAGCTTCGGCTGATAAAACTAGACAGCCGACCCGTGCGACCTGCACACCTCCACCTTCTTTTTTTAACACGCTGCCATGACGCGTCGTGAAGAAGAAAAAAACACAACATCCACTAAGGACGGGGTGGGATTGTCTATTAAGAGATTATTCTCGTCAGCGCTGCTCGTCATCCTCCTCTTCATCCTCTGCCTCCCCGGCTTCGTCTCTGCGCCTCTGCCAGTGGAAGTCTTTCATCAGAGCGTCAATCAGAGAACAACACATGTAAGAGAATGAAGTTAAACCCAACACAAGATGCAGCAGATAACGCAGATGCTTGATAACAACCCTGTCACCCACATAAAGCCCCCCCTCCTCCCCCCCTCAACCCGCCACTGTCTAATCTCGCTCTCTTAATGGCAGAATGAATGGCTGTTAAATCTTTCCATCTCTTCATCATTTTCTTTTTCTTTTTTTGGGGGTCGACTTGAAGTCGCTTTGCATCATCGTCCCCTTCAGGGTTATTACTGTTAACAAGAAGTCTGAATCTGGCCAATTCAATTGGATAAATTGAAATGAGATTTGAGATTATGCCGTAATAAATCAGAACTGAACACTGTCAGAACGGAGCGGGTGCGGTGATTACAAAGACTGAGGTTATTTTAGGGCTTTTTAATACTTTGAAACACTTTTAAAATGAGGTGATTTAAATGTAAAGGAAGTTTAAATTAAATAAGACCTTCAAGTGGACAGAATCTGATGAGAGCCGAAAGAAAACGAGTTTTAATTATTGTCTGAATGTTTATGAAGAATTCGCTCTAATGTGATCCATTTTTATTCTGTACGTTTTTCAGCATCTTTCTCGTTCCACAATTTTTGTGCTATTTCAACAAATCATGAATCAAAATGTTCGGCTCTTTCAGGACAATCCTGCTGTGACTTTTGGTATTGGTGCAACTTTAGCTTTTTGAAATATTTAGTCTTTTCTGCCACTATTTTCCTCATAGAAAAAGGATTGTGCTTATTTTACCTCCTTCAAATCTTTAGATCTGTTTGCAACCTTTTACTGCTCCTTTCACATTTTGTTCTGGTTATTTCAGCTTCTTTGTGCAAATGTAAACATTTTTCAGCTACTTTCAGCTGTTTTTCAGCTGTTTGTGCTCCTTTCAGATTCTTTCTCCTAACTAGAATCTTTTTGTGTTTCTTCTTTTCAGCTAATTTTAGCTTGTTATGCTCCTTTCAGATTATTTCTGCAAGTTTCCTCTTTTTCAGCTACTATTTAGCTGTTGTTGTGCTACTTTAAGCTTTTTTTGGTGGCTAATTCTACATTTTTGCACTCATTTAAACTTTTTTCAGCTGAATTAGATAAAAATGTGCTTTCTCTCTAATTATTTCTTGAAAATTTAGCCTTGTCTGCTTTTCAGCTACTTTTCAGTTGTTTTGGGCTAATTTAAGCTTCTTTCAGATATTGTCCCTGTTTTGTGTTCATTTCTGCTATTTCAGCCTAATTGGGTAAACGTGTTATTTCTGCTTTCTTCTACTAATTTATGCTTGTTCTACCTGTTCAGCTATCTTTTTAGCTAATTTTAGCTGTTTTCAGATAAATTCAATGTTTTTCATGTTACACTCTGCTACATTCAGCCTTAACTTATTTCTGCTATTTTCAGCTTGTTATGCTCCTTTAAGTTTTTTCTGCTAGTTTCAGCTCTTTTTTTTTCTATTTCTGCCATTTTTTCTGTTTTTGTGTTAAATTTAGCTTTTCCAGCTAATTCCACATTTGTTTTAGCTAATTTCAGCTCTTTCCTCTTCCTTCTTGTAGTTAAGGTTCTTTCTGTTTTCCCAGCTATTTTTCAGCATTTTTTTTTTTTTTTGCAATTTCAGCATTTTTAGGCTGATTTACTAATTGTTGTACACATTTCTGCTTATTTAAATCTAACTCAGCAAACATGTTTGCCTAACCCTGCTTTCTTCTGTTAACTTGGGCTTGTTCTTCCATTTCAGCTACATTTCAGCAAGTTTTTAGCTAAATTTCAGCTGTTTTTCAGCAAGTTCTTCAGCAATTCACACTGTATTTTCGCCTGAGATACAATTTTTATAGTTAATATGCATTCTTATTGTATGTGTTCCACAGCTACAACAAACAAATCAACACTCTTGGATTAAAGTGGTGAGATTAGTTGTGGGATTGAGACAAAAAGTTCCTGCAGCAAACAAAGACCCGCCGGCCAAACCGGACAGATTATCTATGGGAGAGCAGAGAGGGATGAGGGATGGGGGGCGGGGGGTCGATTTGAAAAACAAAAGCAGGCAGCAGGTGATAAAACAGGACTAAAAGGTGGTCCGACCGGTTAAAGGAGGTGAAGACGGAGAGCTCGTCTGATGGAGGCCTAAACTAAACAGACGTTTAACAGACACAGAGATGGAGAGATAGCCGGTGAGGAATTAATAGAGGGTGACTGCAGGAGGAGAGGCTTCTGTCACCACCTGCAGGAGTCGAGGGGGGTGTCGGGGGGTTTAACAGCTCGGTTAAAGACAGAGTGATAAGACGGGACTGTGAGCTGTTCATCACATTTAGAAGGAAGGTGACATTTAGCCAGGCGACATGTCGGCACGCCTGTATTTTGACGGCGCAAAGGCCACGGAAAGAGCAAAACAACCCATAAAAAGACTTAAAAAATGCTGTCTTTTTACAGGGAATCTTTTGTGTTCATGTTCTCAAAGCTAATTCAGCATTAAATGAATGAAACGGCTCTTTTAAAGTGGGATTCTGTGGAAAAGATATGAATAAACAATATCTTATCTGCTATAGATACCGCTTTGGGCGGGGCTAAGTTAAAAGAGGATTGCTGTCGTCTTAAAGGTACTCTTCGCAAAGCATGGATTTTTTTTTTAATCCTGATTTTTATCAAATAGTGTAATTAGAAAAAGTTTACTCCTGTAGTTTTCCAGATGTATCGATATATAATTCTTAAAATGTGGGTCCACACTCAATGTAAACAAAACACTCAACTGAATCTTAAAACCACGTAGAAGTTTGCGTCACGTGGTTGGTTGATCCACATTACGTCGGCTGACAGTCTGTAAACAAATTTAGCTGAAAATGTTCATGTTTAACCTATTTTCAGTCACTTCGGCTGTTTCTCTACGTAAATGAACAAAATCTGGCCACAACGTTTGCTGATAGATCTTTAATTTAAAGCCCTGTGAGAAAAATACTGTGTGGATTTCGTTCATGTGCGCATCTGTGAATCGGTACTAACTGGTGAATCTTCACATCTCTAATGTAAACGTCACAATATTTTACTACAGAGGCTTGAATATCATGTTAACATTACAGGAACGGCTCTAAAATTATTTAAATACAATTTATTTGATAGATTTCCATTTGTACATTTAAATAATTAATCTTCATACACCAAAGTTAATCATGGAGTTCCTCAGGGTTCCATGCTCGGACCAATACGCATTACTTTAAATATGTTTCCATTGGGTAAAGTTATTAAACGGCATGGAACACCTGCACATGCCATTCTGTGTTTGTTTCTCCTTCCAGGTTCAAGGTTCAAGGCAACTTTAATGTCATTTGCATGTGGTACATGAGGTGGAACGAAATTGTGTATCAAGTTCCTTCCTGTCCTCTAAAACACCAGCTGGTCGAAGCAAGATGGCCGCTTGTCCTGAGCCTGGTTCTGCTGGAGATGTTAAAAGAGAGTTTTACCTTTCCACTGTCTCCTTTGTGCTTGCTCAGGATAGGAGACTGCAACAAAGTGAAGATTCACCACTTCCTTAGATAGCGAACTTTACTAATTGGCTTTTTATCAGTATGTTAATGTTTTTATACAGTGCCCTGAGGCGACTTCTGTTGTGACTGCGCAATAGAAATCAACTGAACTGAAATGAATTATTTCCTCTAACAATGGTTTTGGTGGAAAGTTCCTAATAAGACGGTTGTGATGCTGGCCTGGCCTGAACTAGACATGCTTGTGACTGGTGGGTCCAAGTAACCTTTAAACTTTATGATAACTAAGTTTTGCAAAATTTATGGTGTTTGGTGCAAAATGGACCAATTTAAGTAGAAAATGTTTGAAACAGGACTCATTTAAAACTTTTTTTTTCCATTTTACCTGCGTTCAGACAAGCCATCAGCGCACTAAGGCCATATAAAACGTTATCCAAGCTCAAAATTGTCCACAACTTAACCCCACCTCGGAATGGCCAGAATATTCCTTTAACCTCAATTTGACTTCTACAGTCTGCAGTTTTGATCTCAGAGTAACGAAGCATTTTATAGATTTACATCTGTCTGACTGGACTGCTTGTTCATAAATATCCATTCCTCCTGGTTAAATTCTTCAGTCATGAATACGAGACACCTGTCGCCTCCTAAAGACGTGGACAGAAGCACGTTAAACAAACGCCTGCCACTTGTCAAGGTGAGAAATAATGCCCAGGTGGGAGGAAGAGATAAAGAAAGAGCGGAGATGGCTTTAGAACGAGGTGGTGGTGTGGGGGGGGGGGGGGGGGACGGTTGGAAAACCAGAGATAAACCGAGCTTCAGACGGTGAAGCAAAAAAAAAGAATCTGTGTTGGTGCACTGTCTGGCAAGTTTGAAGCCATAAACAGGGGCAGGACATCAGCTGTGGCAATGGTGGTGGTGGTGGGGGTAATGGGTGAGGTGGAGGAGGGAGGGTCCACGGGGTTCATAATCCCCTTACAGACAGCTTTGTTGACTGATTGATGGCTGAGCGCACCACGTTAGAGCCAAAAATCAGGAGGATGGGGGCCCACCATGACTGGAGGGGATTATCTCCCCCACAGTCTACATGCCCCCTCACCACCACCACCCATCCAACACCACCTCATCACCTCCCTCCCAACAGGGTCAAGTGGTACCGGCCAGGTTTTGTTGTTTTAACGCACGTCCAAAAGGCCGACTTTGTCTCGCATGAGTGTGTTGTTTCCCAAATAATGCTTAATGTGGCAAAGGGGGGGTACACAATCCTACGCAGGGCACGTATACAAGCTCATGCACCCACGCATGACGCACGCCTGACACCACAGCGCACAAGCAGACACACAAACGCCTCTCTCCATCCAGACTGCAAGGGCATCATGAGTGAACGGAGGCACTTAAACAAGACCTTGAGTGAATTCTTTTGTTCTAGCTAAGTACCGCCATAATACAATTAGCTCGCCCGACACACACGCAAAGATTTAATTTAAACGAGAACATAAGGAGAAAGCAGCGGTTTTGATAAAGAAGAGATAACATTTAAAATACAGCTGAGTTACAGCATTCATGCATGATAAGCAACACTGTTTGGCTGCTCGACAGCAGCCGCATTAAGGATCTGAGAAATCTGATAATGTGCGGTGCCAAAACACATCTCGGATACCGTGACGCGTTGCGGTGCTCAGCTGTGTACACAAACGGCGCGCACATGGACGTAACGGCCACCCAGCCACCAAAGCTCCAGATGGGCTAAGCCAAACTGGGACTGGTGGTTTTTACTAAAGCTGCAAAATGGGCAAAAAGAACCAAACAGCATCCGACTGTTGCAAACAGACCTCGCCATCCATGCAAGGTTAGTAAGCATCGCAAAAAAAAAAAAAAAGCATTACTGTGCTTTAGCCGAGACGTTTTTGGACATGGTGGTTTCTGGAAATGTTACAAATAAATAATATCGAACCTGTTGGTAGATACATCTTTGACTGACCTCAGTTTGAGGAAATAAGAGTTTAATTTTGACCAGTATGACAAACCAGTATCATTTTTTGTTAGGGATGCATGATATTGGATTTTTGGCCAATATCCGATATGGTAAAACTGATTTGGTTGATAACCGATAACCGATACCAATACCGATATTTTTCCCTAGACTACATAGCTTTCTCTGCTGTGGAATTAAAATACTACATTATTCTGTATGGTCTTTGTCAATTTGGCTTACTATATTATTATCCCAAGTGCAGATGCCAAAAAGGGGGCTGAAAATAACACTATATAAGTATATAATATATAAAAAAGAGTGCCTTTTATTTCGATGAGTTAATTTGATGGAATGGCCGATGTCCGATATTTAACTTTATCGCTAATATCGGCCGATACATGCCGATAATATTGTACATTAAGCACCTTGATAACAGTTTATCTGTTTTAACTGTGCTCTATAAATAAAGTTGACTTGACTTGACTTAACTACATTACTAATTTTTGTCTTTTGTTGAACAAGGACAAATGCATTAAACATTATTTGACAACAGATGCTGTTCGCTCTGATTTTTAGCCAAGGCACTAATTGGCGACCCCTGTCTCTGGCCTTTTAGTACTAAAACACATTCATACAAAGATTAATACAATGTAAAATAGTTAAAAGGCTAAACTGATTTAAAAAGCTACAGTTACAAAGTAAATAACAGAAAACTAATGCTAATGGCTAGCTGGGTTAGCTAATGACAAAGACCGAGACTACAGTGGAGTGCTGCCATTTTGAAGCAACTCTAATCAGAACTTTTCTTGCCAGTTGGGTTTTGTATACCTCTGAACTGCTGTCAGTGTTGTATTATAGTTATTTATATAGAATTTTGGGGTTATTCGGACGTGCAAGTAGCATCAGCACAAGCTAGCTTTATTGCTTCCCGCAAGACTCTTCTAGTTGTTTTGCCGCAGCAACTATGTGAAACTGACAACATCGTAAGCGCACATATCTTTTATGTATCCAGGTGAAAGTCTCAGTGAGATAAAAATTTGCTTTTTCAAAAAGTACCTGACTAAAAACCTAATTTTTGAAGACTATTCACCTCTTATCTGACAAGTTTTCTCAATACAAACAAAAAAGTTAGTTGTTCCGAGCTTCAAAACTATATGTTTCTCATTTGGATCAGGCCAACAACGACACTAGTAACCCTCAAGATGGAGAGGAGGGAAAGTGATCCGCATGGTAGCTCAGCTTGGATAATAGCATACATAACTGTATCCTTAGGGATATAAATCTGGTCACTGGAGCAGTATCTTCAAAAGTACTGGTCTTGTACTCTCAGAATTCAAGCCCGACTGATATATCTGTAGGACCGATATTTTTAGGCTGATATAGGCATTTGAGGACATATCGGTATAGTGATAACTGTCCCATTATGCGCCAATATAAACACTGGGAACAAGCAGTGTCCTTACTGACAAAAGGCGTAATTGTACAATGTATCTAGTAGAGGACACATGCGGACGACTTTCAAGTTATCACCATTCACTTTAAGTTTCACTTTCAGCGCAGTCGAAGCAGGGAGCAATACTGTGTAGCATAAGTTACTGACCAGAGCATGGTAAGTTTATTTGAACTGAGCTATAAAACATGTCAATGATAATAAATTCTATTCAATCTTCCAACCTGCTTGTCATTGGCTACGTTTCTCAAGCTAGCAAGCTAACATTTAGATAACCTAGCCCGAGCTACTGCCTTGTAAAACTTTATCCAGAACAATAAATCTAATGTTGAGGTAAAATAGCTGTGTTAGTAATGTTATCCTTGTCGTCCGCAATGAAATGCATGGTTTGTCTGGAATCTTTACTTCTCTGCAAAATACTGTAAATAAATGCCAATAAATGCTAATTAGACCTTTACCATACATAACCGTTTAAACAATGAACAGGGAAGATGTTTCTTTGTTTAATTACACACGGTAACTTTATGATGACTAGTTTAGGATAGAAAATGTGAACACACATTAGAAAGACTGTTTCAAGACTCCAAGTGTTAAAACAGGTTTAGAAGTAGCTTGTTTCCTTAGATTATTGGGGGTGGATAAAGCTCAAAAAAATTTCAGCCAGTATATCGGTTTTCAGTCCTCCCCCCGCCCATAATATCAATATAAGCAATAGCCAAAATTCCCATACAAGTCAGGCTCTACTCGGCATTGTGCATTCATTGGTACCCTTGTAGTTTGAATCAGTGGTTTGCCTCTGGTACCCTAACGGATCACAGCTCAAAACAGAACCCTTAAAATTTTTTAACTAGAACTTTTCCAATCGCCTGTTACTTTTTATAACGTCCTATATCCCCCACATCTGAGATGGCCCTGTCAATCGATGTGAGGACTCAGGATGACATCATATACTGTACAGTATATGATGTCATTCATTGTGCATTAAAGTTTCTTGGATCAGAGTCTGAAGCTCTGAGCTCCAGTTTCAAAGACGAGCCACCACCAAGCAAACCAGCCAGTTATAGAAATTGATAAGTAGCTATAAGTACTGTTTAACTGAAGCATACAAAGCTTTTAGTTTAGGAGGATAAATTAAAAACGATTACGCAAGTTTTGTTTCAGGATTGCCTAATTATAGGTTTTATTATAAAAACCTTGAAATGAGTAGTTTGACTATTTTTTTCCCTCCAAACACAAACAGCTTCCTGACTTTGTTCCACAACATTTATAATAATTAGTACATGTACTTTTTACCAATTGGGAGCTACTTATTACTTGCACTTAGTTACCCTGAGGTCCAATATTACACCCTTAAGGGTAAATAAGTTCAAAATATGCCCTTGGGTACATAAAAAGTACTCCTGGTCTTTTGTTTGTTTAATTTTCACTGCAGTTTTAAAGCTGGGAACTTTTGGGCACTTTTCTAATAAAAATCAAAATGTCTAAAAGAACAAGAAAAAAGTCGATTTAGATTTTTATATAAAATAAAGACTCTTGGGCTTGTTGAGTCTTTGACGACAGAAAGTCTACACCAAGAGACTGGAGTTGTATAAAAATTGCAGCAGTTCTTTTTGGTCTTGACCTTTAGCCGATCGATCTGGTCACAACTAAACTCTGGGCCAATCAATAAAAATTAATCGTTCATAGCTTTTCCATAAAACTCCACTTCAAAAAGTCTGAAGTGTTGCTTTAGGCAAAGAGACCCACAGTCGTGTCACTCATCCATCAACTAAAACGCCAAAGAACACAAGAACGACCGTCCAAATGGGACGCTTTTGTCCCATCTCCCCGCCGAGAACTGGTATTCTTCTGATTTTCTTTGTGGGGAAGGCAAAAGAACGGAGGGATAAAAGACGAGAAGAAAAGGCTCCATATGTTCACCCCCTCATGTGGCTCGGGACCTGCAATACAGCTGCGATCGTAAGAAGGGTAAAGGAGGAAAAACTCTTGGAAGGCAGGTTACGAGACGAGGTTTTGTTTCACGAGGAAATGGCTTCCTGATTAGCAGAGAACTTGGAAAGGAGTGGTGCACATCTGTGTGCATGGGGGTTCGATGACAGCAACTCCCGAATTTAACGCCACCGTAATAGGCAATCATGATTACTCTGCCTGTCTTCACTACTAAGGTTCTATTTACCGCTGGACAGTGATGAGCAAATGAGAAGAAACAGACACCACAGACCAAGAACCACCCACAAAGACGGAGCGCAACAAAAGGAGCTGTTGGAAGAAGAAAGGGAAACAGAGGAGGAGGAGGAGATGGGAGCAATTTTAAAGAGAGAGGGAATAAACTTTACTGTCTGCCAACCAGCTGTAACACGATAACGGCTTGGATGTGCAGCGGAAGAAACTTACACCACTAGCGGGTCGAGCGACGACAGGGAGAGAGAGAGAGAGGAGGTAAATGTAAAGACAAAACAGACGAAAAGGGGGATTAGCGCCGAGAAGTGGATGACAAGACGAGCACGAAGCCGGAGAGTCGAGTGCGTGTGAGGGCTTTCAGCGGAGGCTATGGGGAGCTCTTTTGTTGGTGGGGAGCAAAAAGAAGGAGAGAGAGAGGAGACGGAGGAGGAAGAAGAAGGGAGCGAGGGATAGGGTTCGGATGAAAGGAGAGGGGGAGGAGTGCACCTCTGAGGAAATTCAAACCCTTCCCACTTGGACTTTTTCCAGCACGGGAAGAAATAACATTTTTCATCTGTGCACGCATAAGTGTGAATACACGAGCTGTGTGTGTGCACGCCTGCCTGGATGTGTGCGCGCCGGCGGACGTATATGAATGCTGCTGTGTGTTAACATTCACGGCAAGACACGAGGACAAAGGCAGAAGAGATGGAGTGGAGGACACCAGCACCGCTTGAAAGCTGCTCTGTCATTTCAAGCGCAGAGCCGGGGTATCGGATGACGGGAGGTGAAAACACCAACAACAATCTGTTCCACCGAAATTTCTACGCAAGATGGATCTTATTAAAGCTGCATGTCCACGACAACAACGCACAGAAGTGGAGGCCATAAACGGCAAAGTATAGTGCCATTTGGAGGCAGTCTGCTAGTTTACTTTAGCTCGGGCTCTTGAATCATTCCTTCAGGTCTAAATGCACCTATCTGCAAAACGTCTGCTTTCCAGACATCGAGAAGTTGTTTTAGTTCGACAACTCTGCAGTTTTGAGATTGGCCACAGCAAGCCTGAAACCCGCAGCTGAGGTTCATTTTCTCAGAAAACAATGACGCTACTCAACTGGCGAGAAAGACAAAAAGTTTTCTTGAACTTGCTTAAAAAGTAATAACAACGAAATCATTTCAACCAAATATACTCAAGATTATTGCTGTCGTGGCAAATCTCGCCTTATCTAACCAGTGACGAACAAGCAGATTAACTTTATTACACAAACAGATATGAGACAAACGAGCAGCATGTGTAAATATGCCCTTTACGCATGCAGCTGCACAAGAAAGTTGGTACAATTAAGTAAATTAAGTGATTTTCCTTCAAAGATGCAGCAAAAATTGCACCAATGGTGCTAGCACCTTTAGCTTGTTCAACCCTCATGTGCATCTCAACTGAAGCTTGTTGAACCATTCCCACCCTCGTCATCAACCGACAACTCCCGGTGGCAAAAACTTCAAAAGGTTTTGGTTGAGTCACCACAGACGGACCTTTCAAGCTATATGTTGATCCAGTCACCATTAAACTTTGACCAGTGACAGATAGCTTCAAGGTGAAGGTGGGAGTGCATCAAGGATCAGCTCTGAGCCCCTTCTTGTTTGCTCTGGTAATGGACTGACTAACAGATGAGGTCAGGCAGGAATCCCCATGGACTATGATGTTTGCAGATGACATTGTGATCTGTGG
>JAVCKU010000161.1:2517464-2528827 GCA_032273985.1 Hypsolebias coamazonicus | reverse complement strand
TCCTAGCGACGCTGGAAGACGTGACCCCCCACAGGCCCATGGCTTGGATTACCGTTGCCACCAGTGCCACCCCGGGCAAGCCTGTGGGCTTTTGCACATTTCTGGAGGGAAAAAAAGTGTTGTGCTGCCGCCTTTCATGGCAGTTTAAAATTAATATTTAATCATTTTAATGCTGCAAGTCTGCGATAAAGATGACGACATCCACACCCCATTATCTTCCATTTTGAGTGTTTTATAGTTGTTGTGTTTGAGCTGAGAAACGTAGATTAGCTGCAGCAGCCATCTTTAAATGTGCTGTCAGTTGTAGATGTACGTCCAGTAACTAATTCCAGATGCAACAAAGTTAAGTCAGATCCTCTGGACCTGAAAATAAACTGTCCACATGACCTGACTGAACATTGTTGGATTTTATACATGGATTATTGCGCATGGACTTTCGTGTTTTGAACCACTTTGTCACGGTTGTCTCCTCAGAGGAGTTGACAGGGTGAGGGCGGGCCTCGGAGGCCATCTTAGCACCAGCAAACTGTTTTTTCCACCCACTATGGAGTGAGCTGTTTGTGAGAATCAGTTTTGTTTGGTGGCTCCTCAGACTGAAGAAGTCCTTTGGATAACGGATGAAACGTCTCAGCAAAAAAAGGAACTGTCCAAATGACCTGACTGAACATTGTTGGATTTTATACCTGGATTATTGAGCATGAACTCTGGTGTCTTCTGGACAGCTTCTTTGTTTTTTGTTGTTGAAACGTTTCGGCTTTCATCCAAAGGACTTCATCAGTCCAAGGAGCCACAACAAACTCAACCCCACAAGCAGCACACTCATATAGTGGGCCAACCAGTTTGCTGGTGATAAGTTGGTTTCTGGAGTCCACCCTCTCCCCCGTTGACTCCTCTGAGGCAGCCATAGCCAAAGTGGTTCAAAACATCAAAGCTCATGCTCAATAATCCAGGTAAAAAAATCCAACAAAGTTAAGCCTGGTCATCTGGACAGATGTTTTTTTTCATGGCCACTTTGGCTATGGCTGCCTCAGATCAGTCGACGGGGGAGAGGGCGGACTCCAAAAACCATCTTATCACCATCAAAATGATTGGCCCACTATGTGAGTGTGCTGCTTATGGTACTGAGTGTGTTGTGGCTCCTTGGACTGGTGAAGTCCTTTGGATGAAAGACAAAACGTTTCAAAACAAAGAATCCGTCCAGAGGACCCGATTTAACATTGTTGGATTATTTACCTGGATTACGGAGCACGAACTTCAATACTTCTAGATAGTTTGAACAGGTTCCAACGCCATAGTTTTTAAATAAATAAGTAATACAGTGTATAGCACCGAGGACCACTCTCAGCTACTACCACACCAAACATCTGCTCAATGTCTGAAGAATTTGATGGATTTTTGCCATTCTAGCATCAGCCAATGAGGCAGCCATCTTGAATTGCGGCGACTGCAAGATTTCATCAGTCGAAGAATTTAATTTAAATCCATCTAATGGTCCACGAGATATTTTGCTAACGGACACGCTAACACAAAGACATGACTAAAACATAACCGCTTCACCTTCAGGGCGATAAAAAGTTGCTAGCTTCTGCACAGGGTTCAACGTTTGGAGCTAGCTCAGCCAGCCGTTCGCTTTTTAATCTCCTCCATCCCCAAACGTCAGCACTTTTAACAATTACTGTACCAAAATAAATAAATAAATAAATAAAATTAAAATCCCGAAGTTGCTTCAGAAAGCCCCGGGGAGCAAGGAAGTAAATTAGCTCCGGAGCTAACCCCAGCATTTTTACAGGAGCGCTTTACGGCCGTTATGATGTTGATGAATGAGCACCGCCGCGGCCAAATAAACCGATAATCGAGTCGTAAAATAATGAAAGAAATCCGAGCGGAGCAACAATTTGTGACGCCTGCCAATAACCTCAGCCGTGTGTGTGTGTAGGTGTGTGTGTTTTATGCTCGCTCGCAACAAAACAGATACATTAAGACCCGCACATGTGTCGAACAGAGGTGGGAGGGGGGTCGAGCCCCGCGAGGCCTGTTTTTGTGCATGTGTGGAGGCTTCAGTGAACGTGATGGATCTGTTTCTACACGTCTGTATTTTCACCAGTCACTTCTGTCCATCTGCCTAAAGCCCAAAGAACGGAAGAAAAAAGAAGTTTCAGCCTCCGGTTTGGTTGGATGCTTTCCTCTTTTCTCCTTCTTCTGGCTCTTCCGTTCAGCCACATCAGCCGAAACTTCTTTTCACAGCTCCTGTTGCTCTCAGCTCGTAAACTCTCACACACTCGCCTCGATTTTTTTTTTTTCCCAACCGAAAGGAGCGGGGAGGGAGATGCCAACGTCTGCTCGGGTTAACGGGCAGCTTCTGCAATCTGGTTCGGATTATTGTGCTCTCGCTCGCAGACACCTCGTGTTCTCGTTTTTGAGGGAACTCGTTGCAAACTGTGACACAGAACGCGAGGAAACGTTGAACGACGTCACGCGGTGCCGTATGAACGAGTTTACTCCAGGAGATGACCACGTGTTGACGTGCAACTGTGAAATGCAGATACGCGCTCAACGTAAACAACCTGCAGAGTTTGGTCTAATCTAAGAGGAGATACGAACAAATTCTTCAAAACTGCCCGACGTCAACATCCTGACCAGCTGGATGTCAACGGTGTTCACCGTTTTCCAAATACTTCGGCTGTTTTTGTAGGTAAATGAAAGTATGTGGTAGTTGGTGGCATCCATCCATTTATCCATCCATACATCCACCCATCTATCCATACATTCATCCATCCGTACAGCCACCCATCTATCCATACATCCATACATCCACCCATACATCCATACATACATATGTATGTTCATCCATTCATCAATCCATACATACATGCATCCACCATCTATCCATACATTCATCCATCCATACATCCATCCATACATCCATCCATACATATGTATGTTCATTCATGCATCCATCCATCCATACATACATCCACCATCTATCCATACATTCATCCATCCATACATCCATCCATACATACATTCATCCATACATACATCCACCCATCTATCCATACATCCATCCATACATACATTCATTCATTCATTCATTCATCCATCGATACATACATCCACCCATCCATACATACATACATCCACCCATCTATCCATACATTCATCTATCCACACATCCACTCATCTATCCATACATTCATCCATCCACCCATCTATCCATACATCCATTCACCCATCTATCCATACAGTCATCCATACATCCACCCATCTATCCATACAAACATTCATCCATCCATCCATCCACCATCTATCTATTCACACATCCATCCATCCATCCACTAATCTATCCATACATACATACATCTATCCATCCATACATCCATCTGTCCATCCATCCATCCATCATCCATGCATTATCCATCCATTCATCTGTCCATTCATCATCTATCCATCCATCCATCCACCCAACTATTCACCCACCCATACATCCACCCATCTATCCATCATACATCCATCTGTGCATCCATCCATCCACCCAACTATTCACCCACCCATCCATCCATCCACCCATCTATCCATCCATACATCCACCTGTGCATCCATCCATCCATCCATTCATCCATCCATCCACCCATCCATCCATACATTTACGATCCATCCACCCATCTATCCATCCGTTCATTCATCCATTATCGTTTACCTGCTTCTTACTTTTCAGGTCACGGGGTCACTGGTGCCCATTTCCAGCCATCATCGTGTGTGAGGTGGGGTACACCCTGGACAGGTCTCCAGTCCATCACAGGGACACAGAGACAAACAACCATTCACTCTCTTTCTCACACCTAGGGACAATTTAGAGCATGTGTCAAACTCAAGGCCCAGGGGCCAAATGTGGCCCTTGTTGACATCTTATCTGGCCCTCAAGATGTTATTTTAAATGTAAAATACTTTTATCTTCTTTTTTTTTTCAATAATCTTTGATTATGATGTCAAAAGTGTAACAGAGAGAGAGACCTCAAATGAAACCAATCAAACTTTTGTTGAGGAACCTGCAACCAAGAAACGATGTCGAGTATCTAACTTGAGTTGACGTAGTTTCTGAAACTGGCCCTTAGTTTGAAAAAAAAAAAATTAATTTTGGCCCCCTTTTTGGAAGTGGGTTTGACACCCCTGATTTAAAGTTACCAATCAGCCTAACATGCATGTTTTTGGTCTGTGGGAGGAAACTGGAGTGCCCGGAGAAAACCATGCATGCATGGAGAGAGCATGCACACTCCACCCAGGAAGGACCCCGGGGCAGGATTTGATCTGGCAACCTTCTTGCTGAGAGGCGGCAGTTCTACCAACTAAACTACCGTGGTAGTGGAGGCCATTTTCTAAAATTAAGGACACATGGACCATCAATACAAGCAAAATGTGCAGATTTTGTGCTTTACTTCAGGATTCTTTTCTGTACCCGGTGTTTGCAACATCACAGTGAGTACTTGAGTACTCTTAGCTAAAACAGAAAACTGTTAAATAGATACTGTCTACTTGTTTAGCTTAAAATGCTGAGCCTCATTCACGATCCATGAACGGGCAGATTTCACTCGGTGTGGACTGCTGCTCCTGAAATAAGACATCTGGTTTGACCAGAGACTGACTCCTCTCAGAACGCCTCATCAGGCAAGTTTTCAATAATTACACAATTTCTTCTTTAAACAAAGCAAGAGCGATATTGTTTTACCCGTGCCTGTGTGTTTGTCTGTACCGTTAGCGAAATATCTTGTGAATCACTGAACAGATTATAGTGAAACGTTTCGCGAGAGTCTTGGGAAGTACAATTATAATAATATATAATTGAGTCAAATTTAGCGTTAATGAGCTAAAAATTGGTGGGGTAAAAGCTGGAAGTCATTCATAAAGCTTACTTCAGCGCTAATGTATCATAAGATTTCCCACAGTTATTTTTAAAGATTACCCAAAACGTATTTTCAACATAAGATGATCTTATAGGCGAAAACTCTGAAGTGAAAGGAAAGCGCGTTAATTTTTCCTGTTTTTTTTTTTGCCAAAACACTTAGCCTAGTTATAGCTACTCTTTTATCCAGTGCCAATTAGTGGTCAATTAATGAATTATTAAGAACAGGCGGGGATTAAATTTTAATGTGGATCTTATGGGGAAACAGTTGTATTACATGTTACCGCGAGCAGTGAGTGAGAAGACGCCCACCCTCAGCAGTCGTTTACAATAATCCACAGCCTTTTAGTGAAGGAAAGAGGAGGAAAATAAAAGGGAGCGAGGATTTGGCCTTGAGAGCAGAAGCTGAAACCAAGAGCCAAAAACTACAAAACTCCATATGCTGTGACCAAAACCCTCAAAAATCTCCCAGCCTTGGTTCGTAATGAGTGTCTGAGAAGCGTTTGATGGGTTTTACGGGTCACCTGCCACCCTGGCGGTCGCTCCATCCTCACTTCATCCTCCCCAAACCCCCGAGCCGTAATCTGAGAGTCGATCTTTCATTAGGGTGGCCGTGTAAGACCAATAATGGGAGATGCTGAGATAAGGATAATGTATGTCCATGTTGCGGGGCAGGGCGGTTGATCTTCCCAAGGTGATCGTTCCGGTTCAGTTCCCTCTTCCTGGAGCAAAAACTGTATTGGCACTTGAGACTTAACTGCTATCGATTTACTTAGGGGTTAGGAGCGTCCGCTCTGCTCTCCCTGCTTCTGGTTTCTCTGTTTATATTCCTCCCAGAACAACTCTGCCTCCTCTCTTTGTCCGGCTGCAGTCATCGCAGTGACCTGGGCGGTCAATACATGGATGGATGCAGCTCCTAATGACCCTAAGTGTTGGGATTGCTTACTCATATGAGCATGTATCTATCATGGCGCCTTCCACCAGAACCCTGGCCGGCTTGTCTCCTGCTGCACCTCTGTTGCCATAGACACATTTTTTGGTTGTATCAAGGCTGCTGTGGCGCCCTAATTAGTAGCTGGATGTGACACATGTTTCCAATTTGCTACGTCTGGTCAGTGCGATGAAAGGAGGGGGTGACGGAGCGAAGGGGAAATACAGACAGACAGTAGGTGACAGTGGGGGATAAAGAAGGCTCAAAGATTTCTACCAATCATTGAACAAATGCATATCACCTGCCGCCTTTTGTATTAAAATTGTTATAGGTTGAGAAATGACAGAGTTATAGTGGTTTTAGTTATTTTTGTTCTTCTTTCGATTGCTCGCTTAGTCGGGGTCACCACAGTGAACTAAGTCGCATGAAGACTTGGCAGCTATTTTTACACTGGATACCCTTCCTGACAACCACAGACCACCGAGCTACCACAACTGATGGTAGCTCAGCTAACTAATTTAGTTATTATTACCTAATATCTCACAGGACCTGTTAGCGCCTGAAGTACATGTTGTGAATGACTTTCAGCTACTACCAATCAGCGTTTTAGCTCAATATCTGTCAGATTCATCTTTTTTGTATAGGTTAAGTTTGACTGGCTGTGATGGCTGTTTTGAATTAAGTTTAGTGTTGTATGAGATATTTTCCTTACAAACAGGGTTGACCGTAACCACTGATGCTAAAGTTTCAAGCAAAGATGTTGCACAATTCTTTGGACCCAAAATATGTGTTGAAGATGACTTGTAGCTACTGCCACGCCAAATTTTTTGCTCAATATCTTTAAAATTGACTGGTACAATCTATTGTAGAGGTAAACCTAATCACTGTTTGATGAAAGTTTTGATAAAACAGTAGTTCATGACATTACTTGTCAATGGTATAGATAAATCAACACACACGAAGAGAACAGAGAAGATGTAAAAAAATGGGCTTGAGGGTGATAAATAGAGGCCTCACAGTAGGGAAAAGAAAGACCGGAGATTACATAAAAGGAGGCTGCAGGTGGACGGTCTGCACTTCAAAGGCTTGTATCCAGAAAAGGTCTCTGGGTTAACAACATGACAGTCAGTTTGCTTCCCAGACAAGACATGAACCACGCATGCACCTTGGCACCTGACTGATACTGGCTTTCCCTTACCCTCTGCCGCACTTAAGAGCTACAAACCTGACGTGTGTGGGCTCCAGGAAGCCTATCACTGGAAGATGCACCCTATTTGAACAAGAATGAGGCTCAACATATTTCAGCCCTGAGCAAAAAAGCTTTTTTGCCTTAGGGTGGCTGAAGCCAAAGCATAGCTCTTGTCAAGTAAGGAGCAACAAGCACAGGGATGTATGTAAAAGGACTAAGAAAATAAATTCAAAGAATGACTAAGCTGATTAAGTATGAATAGTAAGCTCCATGAATAAGCCTTGTTGTATACAATGGGCTTTGTATCTTGAATATATGAGTGAGTAAATCTGGAGGAATGACTGGGAAGTTTGGAGTCAAAGCCATCAGCCGTCTAATTGCGAGCCAATCACTAAGCCCTGACATCCACCTACAACAGTGAACTCCATTAGGAGACAATGGCATGGATTCACCTGCAAGGCCTCAAAAGCCGAAGCTTCTAGGTAGAAATCACCCTCCCGTGTCCGACTCTACGCTCGCCCTCCCTCCTCCTTGTTGGGCGAATCCACCCACTGCTGACAAAAAGCCCTCATTAAGGGCTTCGTGCCTCACTTCACAGCAGGGGCCCACGCATGGTCGCATCTGTGGAGAGAGTGGAGGAGCCCGGCAGGCCGTAGCCTGCAGCACATGGCCGAGCTGGAAACCTGCTAGTCCCCGGAAAGGCCTCTGGCATGTGAGGTTCGGGTAGTTTTGGGAAGGTGGGGGTCGCCTGAAAATCTGCAGGGGTGTTTTTGTCATAATGAAGTGTGTAATGTAAGCATATTCACAGGAAGACATGAACCATTCAAAACCAGTGGTCCATGCTGACGGTTTTATGAAGCTTTGTTCCAATTTGTTTTCAGGTTTTCACTTCCGTACAGGCTGGTCCTTCAATGGCCACCAGGTCCACTTAGGCCTGGTCCACAAGGGAATGCAGTCTTTCCAAAGTGGTCATCTTCCTCATTAACAGCACTGTTTCCAGAAATGTTTTCATCCACATGGAAACAAACCATGAATCAAAACGCTGTAGTAACAAGGGTTGCAAAAGGCAGACATTTTTTTGTGGGGAATAGGAATTAATAAGAATAAACCTGAAATTTAAAATATTGAAGTTCAACCCCAAGCAGGGATTTGAAATAAATTTGGTAAAAAATACATTTGACCATAATCAGGACAAAAATAAATAAATAAAAATACAGATTTCATTGCGTACTAAACCCTAAAATATGATGAACTATGACACCTGGACACATAGGAGCAAATGGAAATAGTAACATGTAAAAAGTTTAGTTCAGAGTTGTAAATAGCTTTGTTGTATAATACAATTTAAGAAAGTTAGTTTTTGTAGATATAATGACGGACAGTGTCAAGGATATTAGACATTTTCTGTATATAAATTTAGAGCGTTATTTCTTTGCTGTGATGTGCAATTTACTGAATTTTTTTAAGTGAATACAATGAAAAAAAAGTTTAGAGTTTTGCATATGGATTTAGAAAAGGATTACAACAAAAATGAGAACTATTGAAATGTTAAGTCTAATTCATTATTTGCCCATATGAAAAAAAAAGTTTGTTTAAATTACTCACGAATATAAGTTTATTCCCCTAATTTCCAAGAAACATGTCCAGTTTGTAATATTTCACGTAATTCTCCAGCTTAACTTCCCTTGGACAGTTCCTGGAAAAATTTGTAATATCCCTCCTTTGCAACCCTGGTAGTAACTATGCCAGGCCTGTATGTGGCACTGTAACACCATCATGAAAATAAACCAGAAACAGTTAAGACCACGTGAAGCAGATGCTCCCAACTGTAAACATGAGAAGAAAATAAATACAGAAGCAAAAACTGGATCCTTTTTGTAGACTGACTGGGAGTTGTGTCCAAATACACGGACATACCGAACAATTTTCGGCACTGTCTCCCACAAGAGAAAGAATTCGGAAAATTTTTCCTCTTACTGTTCAAAGGGTTAAAAGCAAATCCTGTACAAGTGCTGGTCGTTTAAAACTATTTTCATTTCCCACAATATTTAAATATACATTTGATGCATATTGTCAATTTTTTCGGCAACATTTGCTTTAGTGTTATCAACTCAATGAAGAGATGCAAACGCTTTAAGGATTCGGGTAACGATGTAACAAGGGTTTTGCTCTGTTCTATTTATTTGTTCATCAGCCTTGTCTGCTCATTTAAGTAAAACTAGTGGCCTTGGCAACATCACTGCAAACATTTAATCTACTACTAATACAAATCTGTCATTACTGGTATCATAGGTTAGGTAGGAGGCGAGTTTATAGCATTATCGTCTTGAAAAGACTGTGTATAGGCGTCCATATGAAAATGCAACAGTGGCGTTTAATTTTTTCACTCTATAACCCATTTTCAAACAATTGCCTTTCAAAAGCTTCTAAAACATTGTTTCCATTTGGATGCAAGTTTAAAACAAACAAAAAAAAAAGTATTTTGTGTATCCACGTATGGATGTTTTGTAGTGTTGTGAGCTTGCACACCATTGGCAAAAAGCAAAATAAGGCATTTGGGACACATACATTCATTAAAAATACCATATTTTGGGGCCATGGGGTACTGCCCTAAATAAATCTTTAAAAAGTCCGCCCTTGGCCACCCAGTCTACTCAGACTCAGGGAAATTGGCAGAGCCGTGGGGGAAAAGTGGCCATTAGTGGCAGACAGTGGAGAGGTGTTTCAAATGACATTTCCTAGCTAACGTTTGAGCTTTTACTAGGAGAAAAAAAAGATGCAAATGAGCGTGGCCAAGTGGGCAGCGGTGGGCGTTCGAGGGGCCCAGGGGCCTGGACTTGAATCAAGGTCATCCAGCAACAGCAATCAGAGCGCCACATAAAGTGTCCATTATCCACAGCTTCCATCTTTTCTTTGGCTTGGAGACTTTTCCAGGGAGAAGAACCCAATAAATCAATGCGACCGACTCAGTCCACATTGTTTAGATCAAAGTCCAAACACTTGTAAATAATTTAGATTATTTTGGAAGAACACTGACGGAATGGAAACGCTAATAGAAAACTCATTACTGCTGTGAGAGGCGTCTGAGGAAAAAGGCCTGCACTCTAAACTTTATGGTGTCGTGCACGTCAGGGTGCATTAGTCTCCTTCAGAGTCCTTTTTCAACCAAACTTACCACTAATGTTTGACCCAAAGCGGCTTTAAAGAGTCAAACCTTCACTTTTCCAGCTTACCTTTCGTTCAGGGAATTCCAGTAGATGGGTTCCATATTGCTGGCCGTCGTTCCCAGTAAATCCAGTAAGAAAACCAGCAGGATCCACAATCCATTCCCGCTTCGTTGACACGCCATCTCAACCCTGACGCCCAGTACGTGCAGCCCCATCTGCAAGAAGACTTTCTGGGCTTGCAGCGCCGGGTACGGATTCTCGAGATGGAACGATGGGGTCAAGGCAGAACCAGTTAGATGAAGTCCAGTCCGTCCACACACAACCACATGGGAGCTGGACTGAAGCAGTGAAACGAACTGGAGAGAAACTTGCTCAATCCGTGCGTCCGGATCTCCAGCAACAATCCTACTTTAATCCCATGACTTTCCCATGGATGAGCTGGAGCTGCTCCACAAACATCTGAACTCCACAGGGTTTCTAAGACGCGTCGCCTCCAAACAACAGACTGTTGCCCCTTTTTCTCTCGTGCGCCCTAATGGTCCTCCTGGACAATGTTCCCTTGTTCTCTTTGGCTGATTCTTCTCCCCATTCCCTGGTGTTCTCCTCCCGGCGTGTCAGGCTCGACCGACACTGTCACTGTTCAGCACAAAGGAGCCGAGGCCAAGAAACATGAACATCTAGGAGGAGAAAGATGTCACTTGTATCCGCGGCTCCATCCTCAGAAAGACGCAGTCCGTGCGCGTGACGGGCTGTACATCCAGGTGAAATCTGTTGGAAAATTAAGATCCAAGAAGGAGTCGAGGATAAATCCGACCAGGAGCTGAGAGGAGGTGGACACAAACAGCCGGGCACGTGCCAGAAACTTGTGGAGCGACGCGGGGATGGAGGAGGTGAAGGAGGTCCAGCTGGAGGCGCGTCATCCGAACAGAACCGGGCCGAGGAGCGCGCTCCGTGCGTCGTCTCATCCGTGTGTGCGCGCCTCGCCGTGCCACCGGTTCGACTGGACCCGGAGCTGCTCACAGACTGGCTCGTTTCAGAGGAGGAGGAGGAGAAGGAGGAGGAGGAGGAGGGAGAAAAGGGGATGAATGGGGAAAAAAACTCCCCATCCTCCGACTGGCAGGCAGCGCGCGCACTGACGGTGCGCGATTCTTCCAGGTTTCTGCAGGGGGGGGGGGGGGG
>JAVCKU010000161.1:2466340-2476656 GCA_032273985.1 Hypsolebias coamazonicus | reverse complement strand
ACACACAGTATATAAAAATAAACTACAGCTCATTAAGCATGGCGCTATGATTTTTAGTTTTTGTAATTTCTGTCGTTCTCAAAATGTTACCTTCACAAATGTTTTCTCTGCAGAAGTACATTTAAATGTTTTTCGTTTCTTCTAAAACATTCCTCTTTTTAAAATCTGCTTCAGCTCAATTACTCTTTTGTTATCTTATGATTCTTTTATCTAATTTTTTGTTACTTTTGGCATTTACCTACTTTTCTGCGCTAATTAGCTAGCCTTTTGCTACATTTAGCTTTGAGCTATTGTTTTGCTACATTTAGCTTGCCTTTCACTACATTTAGCTTTTAGCAAGTGTAGTGATAGATTTACCATAGCTAGCATTTTGCTACCTTCAACTTATAGCTATTGTTTTGCTACATTTAGCTTTTAGCAAGTGTAGTGATAGATTTAGGTAGCATTTTGCTACCTTTAACTTACAGCTATCTTTTTGCTACATTTAGCTTTTAGCAAGTGTGATAGATTTAGCTAGCATTTTGCTACCTTGAACTTATAGCTCTCCTTTTGCTACATTTAGCTAGTGGCTAACCATATTTAGATTAGCTATTTTAGCTGGCAATTTGGTACCCTTGGTTTTTCAAGCTACTCTTGGCCTTTTGCTACTTTTGGCTAACAGAAATTTGCTACATTTCGCTAATAACCACCAATTTACCACCAATTTGCAATCATTTGGTCTGTAGCTAGCATTTGGTTAATTTGGTCTTTTAGCTAGAATTATGCTAATCTTGGCTTTAGGCTAGAATGCGGCTTCTTTTACTTAATAGCTAATGCTAGCTAGTACTTTTGGCTGTTTGCTAGGTAGTTAGCATTTTTTCCTCTTAGCTTTAATGCATCTTCACAGAAAGTTTTTTTCTCTTGTACAGTATTGAGTTTTAAAACAAATCTTTCCACTCAGGTACTGCACATTATTTTCTGAAGGTCCAAAATATTACCAATAACTGAGTATCCTGCTTTTAACATAGATTGAATTTTACATTGTACCCCAACATGTCTACCAACGTTAAACTTAAAGCTGTCGTTTATTTTAATAAGGCTGTGAATGCACAGCAATCTAACGTTTATTATTGTATATTGTAAGAAAGTAACTTATTACTTTTTAACAAGGACTCGGCAGCTTTAAGAATAAACTAAAATAATCACAAACTGCAGAAAGACAAACCACCTGCCGTGACATGAAGCTACTTTAAAACGAAGGCGTTAGCATTGTAGCTGAAGATAGCGTTAGCCAGAGCTAACAGTTTGATGCTACCTACCTTCGTTCAGGTTCGTCCGATGCCTCTCTGGACCACCTTTTTCCACGCAGAATTTTATAAATTTATAGAGAAAAACCACAAAAACCCAATAAACTACTAGACGTCGCAGTGTTGCAAGGGAGCTTTTGTTTTAGTGCACGAGCTCTCACCGCGAGAACGAGAAGTTGTAAACACAGAAGGGAGGGGGGCAGGCGTCACGAAGTATCGCGAGATTTCAGTCCAGTTCAGGCGCCAGAGAAGAACGCAATGTAATTTGTTTCTTTTATATATAAATATCAGGGTTTGTTAATCTAGGGAATTTGATTAATATTCCTAATAAAAGCTTTCATACTTTCAAAATCATGATCACTTTGTCATAACTGGTACATTAGGCCCATCATGGTACGTTAGGTCTTTGTGGTCCATTCTGCATGTTTTTCGTGTTTGACAACTGATGTGAAGGGATGATTAATGAGCTTCTGCAGAACTTTTAAAACATCGGAAAGATCAGAAAAACAACTAAAACATGCAGGATAGTGCCACTCAATCATGAATGGCCACAACAAAAGAAGTTTGGCACTTGAAAAAAAAAAATAACAATAAAGTTGGTAATGAAAACAAGTCCTTTAATTTATTGCTCTGAAGTTAACTTTATTTTTGAGCAGGACATGTCTTCTAACCCCCAAATTAAATATGCTACCAAAATCGCTTTCCTCCACCTGTGTAATATCACTAAGATTAAAAACATCTTATCTAAAAATGATGCAGAAAAACTGGTTCATGCATTTGTCACATCTAGACTGGACTATTGCAATAGTTTATTATCTGGGTGTCCAAATACTTCTTTAAAAAGTCTTCAGTGAATCCTAAATGCTGCCAATTTTAATTAGATAATTGGAGATAATCTCTCCAGTTTTAGCTTCTCTCCATTGGCTCCTTGTTGAATTCAGAAAATAATTCAAAATCTTACTTCTAACCTACAAAGCTCTCAACAACCTAGCTCCATCTTCCATTACAGATCTTATCGTTCTATACTTTCCCAACATCACTTCGATCTCAGGTTTCAGGTTTACTTGCGGCTCCTAAGTTATCAAAAGTAAAATGGGAGGCATTCAATTACCAGTATCAAGCTCCACTCATGTGGAACCAACTTCCAGTTTCTGTCCATGAGGCTGACACATTGTCTACTTCTAAGATTAGGTTTAAGTCAATTTGTACAAATTTACATTTTGTAAATGTAAATCATGAATCTTCACCATATGTCAAAGTTAGCCATGGAGTTCCTCACGATTCAGTGCTTGGATCACTTTTCTTTACCTTGTAAATGCTTCCATTAGGTAATGGTATTAAACAGCATGGGATACATTTTCATTATGTTGATGATAGTTATATTTGTACATGAAACTCAATGGTTCCAATCAGCTACTTGTCTTAAAGACATTTAAAACCGCCTTCATGCTTGCTCAAGATGAGTGTGCGACGAAGTCACCACCTAAAAGCAATCTGCTCCTTACATAAATGTTAACTTGTTTTTTTTTAATATATGAATGTTTCTGTTCAGTGCCCCGAGATGACTTCTGCTGTTACTTGGCGCTATATAAACTCAGCTTGGGTTTCTTGAGCTATCCCTTAGTTCTGCTGGTTGACAAACTGACTACATTTGCTCACTCTGCTGCTGTCTTTACCTGTTCATATTTGTAAACATTTCTATATTAACATGTGTTTTTTGTCTTAGAAAGTTCACCTGGACAACAAACCGACCTCTAAATGCCGTTTATTTAGTTTTTTTTTTTTTGTTCTTCAAACAAGAGTCAAACTATTTACACATCTCTCGGTTGTTCTTCTCTGAAACAGACTCATCAAATGTACAGTTACGTTGTTATCGTCAAACATTCATAGACAGAGGAGCTGAGCTGACTGGAGAGCAGTCACTGTCGAGCAGGCGTTGGGACGTTCGGGCAAGCGTTGCACGATCGACGTCATATCCTCAAGCTCAACGGCCATGTCGGAACCTTTCCCAAAGGATCAACCAATCAACTAAATTTAATTTTTTTCCACCTGGACAACACATCACTGGAGTTAATGTCATCTTAAAAGCCTTTGTAGTGCAGTAAAATAGGTAAAGCAGACTGAACCACTGATTCATACCACTCGCTCAGCTTAAAAATCATCCCAGTCTTTGTTGAAGACATTCGCAAATACAGATACCGTTACATAATCCTAAATTATGTCCCAAATTCTATATTTTGGCATTCTTTATTTAAATTTGGAGACCGTTTATTAATAAGAGTTAGTAAGGTGTACCAAAGCGTTCTGCAGCTACTTAGGATAGCTACAGCAGAAACGCACAAAATCCTCAAACTACGTAAACGTACGAGTGTCGCAAGTCTGACGCTAGACAATTAATATTGGGTAATATTCGTATTAAAAGCTGCTTATTATTTATTTAATGAGACAAAAACGGTTGACTAAAAACATCGATGTTTTAAATGCATTTTAAATAAATACACAGACCAAGCCTAAGACACGCAGCCGACTGGTCAACTCCTTTAGTCTGACAAATACGACGGCACCAACAGACACACTAGGCCAACGTCGCCACGCGCCTAAAACTTTTAGTGTCAATCCCGGCTAACAATAAATCATGCAAGCTTGCTTTGAAAGTCACCAAATCGAATATTCAAACCAACGCCTTTTAGCCTTACGAAAACTTTGAAATGTCCTGGTAGGGGTGTTGAACTCTGTTACCAAAAGGAGTCAAAATTTAAAAACTTTGTCAGAGCCACGGGCCATTCCAGCTGTTACATTAACTCGAGTCAGATACCTGATATCTATTTTTAGTTGCAGGTTCACAAACAAGAGTTTGATCTGTCTCATTCGACGTTCTGTTACTTTCCACATCAGACTCAATAATGACAGAATGATCCAGCCATCTTTCTGGCTTTAAAGTTAGCCAGCTGGCAAGAGAAGTCTACACTAAATGAAGTATTTGTTTGTTTTTTAAAGAAAAATTAGAAGAGATAAGAGATATTTTACATTCAAATTATCATCTTGGGGGAACAGATTTTGCCCGCGGCTCTTCGTATAAAATAAAACGTTTATCCAAAACTGACAAATTGCATATTTAACCACGGGTCGAATGCGGCAACGTGTCTTTAAGGACAGTGATGAACCTGTAACCCAATCAGCTCAGCTCCCAACAGCACAGACTTCAGCCCTTTTAAGCCTGCACCTTCAGAAATAAAGTCACTCTCCATTTTAAAGAAAGCAAATGGGCAACATCAGCCAACCAGCAAAATTAGAATGAAAAAACACAACTTCCTGCTTTAATCTGTAGTTCGCTACTTTAAAGGTGACTGGATGCACATGTATGAGGTTTATGCACCACGGCTTTTGTTAGCAAACAGAAAAACGTCAAAATCATATTTAAACTCAAGAATAGTCACCAAGGTGGTCTCCAACTAAAACTTACCATTGAGAACATTTTCAGTTAGCCGTTCAAGACTCAACTATACAATTTAAGGCATGTTGAACAAAGTAGTAAAGCAAAATACCCACTATGAGAAAAATCCAAATGGATCTGTACATTTTGTACACAGCTCACCGTTTACACCGATGAGCGCTGATGCTTGTGTCTTTGTGTTTGACGTGTGTGTGTCCATATCGTGTGTGTGTGTGTGTACGTGGTTCCAGACAGATCAATGTAACTTTTGCTGTAAAGTGTGCATGTAGTGTGTTTGCAGCTCCTTTGGACTCGAGTATTTCTATGAATTGTTTGTATGTTTTGTCAGGTTTCAAAGTCTTTATGTACAATTTTTTTAAAGTCCATCCGGTTCCACAGCCGCAAGGAGCAGAGATCCACTGCAACTCCAGCAAATCCTTTGATGTCGAGGCAGAGGGCGGGTTATACGTCCAGCCGTTAGACGACCTCTACACTCCCAAGAGTTTCCAGCTATGGTCACCATGGCAACGTGCGCCTTTCAGTCCTCTTCCTCATTGGAGTCTGCTCAAATCCAAAGTCCAACATGGGCGGGATCAATGGTTGACAGACTTGTCCAACTGATAATGCCGATGGCCTGCCCCAGTTCAAGGTTGACACAAGTGTCTTAGGGTTAAAGGTCAAAAGGGCAGCTTGATTCATAGGTCGGCTGTAGATTAAATCCTCATCGTAGAGGGCAGCAAAGCCAGACTCCTGTTTGGAAGAAGAAAAAAGTTACCACAAGTTGCCAAACTATCTCATTAACAAAAAGGACCTGGCTCAACCTTGTTAGATTTATCTACCTGGATTATTGAGCATCAGGACATCTTGAGTATGAGTATGAACTTTCTTTATCAGGACATCTTGTTTAGTGCATTTCTACCCACTGCCTTTCGTATTATTGTCTGTTCATTTGAACAACCATTGCAAACACAAAACAAGATTAGACCACATTATCCAGTTTTATAAGTCATATAAAGGCACAGTGACACTGCGTTAATTCTATGTAAATAATGGAGGACAACCGATGAAACAAAGTTCTTGAAGGGGTATCCACCTCACAGTCAAAGATTCAAAGTGCTCCTCTAAATTTGATTCAAAAGCCAAGGGGTAGATAAGTGTAGGCATTATGCTAATGAAAGAGATTTGTCCCAAGAGGTCCTTCAAACAAAGATGTTTGAAAAGCTTAGGTGCTGTGCAACAAGATAAACTCAAGTTTCAAGTATTTTCTCAAGTTAAATACCGTAATTTCCAGACTATAAGCTGCTACTTTTTTCCCACAAGCTTTGAACACCATGGCTAATTTATGGATTTTATTTGTTGACTGGCTAACGAGCTTCATGCAACCAAAACATTTAGCCTCATTCCAGCCGGGTGTTCACATAGCTGTCCAGTAGATGTCTCTTTTGGGGGGTGGGGTTTACGTGACTCAGTGAGACTACCTGTATAAATAAAGCTAAAAAGAAAACAACTGACCAATGAAATTACTGAACAGGTCACAGTGGACCAATGAAACTTTGTTTTATTGGTCATATGACTATACATGTACAAAATATATAATCTGTACTGTATATACAATATATTATACTACACTGTATTATATATGTATTTTTTTCATTTAGGGGGTGCAGCTTTTATTTGGATGCGCTCAAAGTCTGGGAATTACGGTTTCTTAAATCAACTGTCTAGTTTGATGTATTTCACTATATTATTTTGTACAATGGCTTATCTTTGTAACCAAGAAAAAAACTAGTGCATTTCTCTGGTAAAATACTCTAAACTAGACATGATGGTAGTGAATATTTAAATTCATTACAAGCGTACAAGTCAGCGTTTCATATTGTAAACCAGTGCACGGACAAAAACATCACAGCTGAACTAGGCCTGTCACAATAATAAGTGTTGCTGGGTGACTGCCTCCAAAATTATTGCGATAAACAATAATATTGTTTGAAATTTGAAATTAATAATTATTGTCAAATTTAAGAACTTTTGATAAATGTTGGATTGCAGCTCTTTAGCACAGCATTTGTCACACAGCTTTTAATAAATTAAAAAAAAAAAAATCAGTAAACAAGTGCTCAGCTTCTTTTTGCAGAGAAAACAACTTTTTTAGACGAAGGCACAGGTTTCAACCATGAATTTTGGAGCTTTGACAAGACGGAGGCTTTTTCCCCAAGGTCGGCCTGTTAGCTTAGCTCGTAGCTTAGCCTCTCAGCTTAGCTGCTTTTAACAAAGAACGCGATTTTGGACGGTTAAAACAAATTTTAAAGATAAAAGAGAAAGGGAGGGGTCAGTTAATATGTCATCCAATGTTCTGTGGAAAAAAAGAAACATGAAGAAACGATTAAGCCGATAAATGAAAATTAGGTGGATAATTTTCATTTATCATGCGATTAACTGATTTATTGGTTATCGCGACAGGCCTAAGCTTAACAACTTGAGAACTTCAAGTGTTGCATTTTGTTGGGAAACATTTCAATCAACACCCATGTGAATTTCAAGGCAAGAGTCGAGGGGACACGTGATACTAGAGGGTTCAAAGGTAACACATAAATGGAATTTGTAAATTAGTGCTATAAAAGAAAAAGGACAAGAGTATCTCACCATGCACTTCTCCTCCTGCAGTCACTGTATAGTCCTCAAGGTAGTCATCAGGTTGGTGGATGGTGGAAACGTCCTCGCCGATCTCTTCCAACTGAAGTTTGCCTCTTGACTATGCGTATTGAACAAACTCTTGTTGGGCTCTTTTGTGGCAACGTCCATTTTGATACGTAACCACCAAGTCAGTCTAGGAGCCACTGTAGCACATCCAACACCTCAGTCCATGTGGGTTCCCCTTCCATCCCCAATTATTTCACGGTTACTGGCATATAAAGGGAAACTCACAGCGAGTCCAATTAAAACTATATATATATATATATATAAAAAGATTGGTTTTCATCAAGAACATTCGCTCCATATAATGTCTTTATGAATTTTCCTTCATCCATTTGAAAATTTTCTCCTTTTTCTCTAAACTCTGAAAGATAATACAAAAATATGGTTATGCACAGGAGGTGGGAGAAGACTGGCTTCTCGAGTCTCAGTTTCAGTTCGGGAATATATTTTCAGTGACTCTGTCCCCAAGTCGTAGCAACCCTCCTGTTGTAATTGTGCTCCCATCCCCCCAAAAAATTGTACCTCACAGCTTGAATGAACAAAAGTGCATAGGTGAGTTGGTGAGGGCAGGGTGAGTGCGCATGAGAGCTGAGGTGAAGACGAGTTCTCTCTAGCTTAATGCAGCCCTGCGCTCCACTCTTCACAAAGTCCAGCCTCAATTTTTCTGCTGAGTCTCAGACGGGCCAAAGTTAGAGGAACTTGTCCGTTGATGCCTGCCAGTCGTCCTCAAGGAAAAAAAATACCATCACCACTCATTGTCTGTATGGCAGAAGCGCACTTGCAAACCCCACCCGTCTCAAATGTGGGAACAAAAAAATGATAAAACTAAATTTAAAAAAATAAAACTGCACCCACAATTTATCCATGTGGCTTGTAAACAACCAAAGCTCCAGTATGAAATAGAAAAAAAAAGTCATTTTCTTTAAACTGAGTCACTCCGACCAGGATTGTAGAGGCAGTGTGTTCAACTGTGTCCATCCCGCGTTGGATTTTTTTTCTCTTTCACCGCTGTGTAAAATGAAAACCTTTGTGAAGCTATATTTTTTTTATATTTTGTTTCCACTTTTTTTGAAATCTTCTGAGGAAAAAGAAATTTGTTATCAGCACGGGTTTGTAAAAATTTTTTTTGGAATACATTCAATGTTTTAAGAAAAAAAAAAATACACACTTCACATGGCAATAATGAAACAAAAAAAATACAAGAAAAAAACGCACACAACAAAAATAGCAGCCCCAAGTGCTCATCATCTTAGTCCAAATACTTTTTAAACTTTGTATATAATGTATATATTCATATATATTTTCCATAAAAAAAAAAGAAAAGAAAAAAAAAAAACTCGTCATTATCAAATTGCAACAACGAATACGTAACAATATGCTAACGTGTCATGCACCGCTCTGTGCGCTTGCACATTAAGATGCTGTATTTTTTTTTTTCCAGTCAGAAACTCGACACCTTTCATTCACAAGATCGAGAGCTGACAAAAGGCAACGTGATCACACCCCAAGAAACCCAACTGGACTAACCTTCCGATGGATCACCCCCCCACCCGCCCCCCCCCAAAATTAGACCGCACTAGAAATATTTAAACTTACATACTTTACATACAATGTGCTGAGCACCGACACATCGCATCCGCTCTTAAAAAAGAGTTAATGTCTCAATGGCCATGCACCCTATCAAAGTTCTTAGGCACAAATGTGCATTCATACAAAAACAACTCAACGAGTACCTACAGTCTCATCTCAACAACAGTAAATGAACACGTCTTTTGAAAACACACGCGCTTGCATAACCTCCACTCAGATGCGCCCACGCCCTTCCGAGATTCGCCTCCTCCGTCGGGTCCGTACAGGACGGCGGGCGACGGCGAAGCTGCGAAAGCGTCGTCCGTCGAATACGAAGCGAACATTTACGGACGCGAGTTGAAGGTTTGTTTTTTTTTTTCTGTGTGGGGATGAAGAGCTGGTGAGAGAAAGGATGTTTGTGCGTTTGGCCTCTCTCTCGTTCAGTCACACTCTCGAATCAAAACAGATCCGACTCCCCCGTTCGGAAAAGGGATGACACACACCGAACATGAAATTACGGTATGAACTAAAAAAAAAAAAAAACGTAAGACATAAATGGCCTCTTATGTTTCATACATCTCGGTAAGCAACAAAACAAAAAACATTGTGCAGACTGTATATTATTACCAACACACGCGCGCTCATACACATTCACAAAAATATTCACTTCTATATCTAACCCCCCATTTGTTGGATTTTTTTTGTTTTTTTTTGTGTTTTTTTTTAGGCAAGTGCAAATCTTCAAGTTTTTTTTTATACTCATTTTTTTTCCCATAGCTTTACTTTTTTATATATAAACGTAAAAAAAAAAAAAAATGCTCGACAAGAGAAATATCAACAGTGTTTGTCTTTTGAGAAAGGATTTGCTTTCTGATAAGGTTTCAACTAAAAGGTCCCCGTCTTTGAACACCCAACGTCCCCGTTCACCCCCCGCCGCCGACTTGTTCGCCTTTCCAGTTCACGTGCGCACGGATGATGCGTGTGCACGTACACATCGTGTGTTCACCGATTCAAACGTACGAAAAAAAAAAAAAAAAAACAACTATTCAAATCCCATCTCAATAAAGTGCATTAGTTTAGAATAAGGTGCTTAATCTTTTGAGTGCCAGAGGATACCACCGTCCCCCCCCCACCCATTCTGAACCTCACCCCGGCTCACCCTCCCCACTCTCCCCCGCTCTAGTGATCAACTGGTGCAGCAGGGAGCCCTTTTTTCTGACCAGAGGGCGATACAGGGACAGAGATTTGAACGTAGTCCCAAATACCCTTTACCTCCCCTGTTGGGTGGGGGGGGGGGGGGGGGGGGGGGGGGGGGGGGGGGGGGGGGGGGG
>JAVCKU010000161.1:2453367-2463814 GCA_032273985.1 Hypsolebias coamazonicus | reverse complement strand
CCTATCCGCCGTAAATTACGGTAATTTCATTGGTCATATTTTTTTTTTTTTTTAACCTTTATTTATACCGGTAGTCTCACTGAGTCACAGGGACCCACCCCCCAAGAGACGTGTGTTGGGCAGTTACGAGAGCGGCCGCGTGTGACGAGGCCAAATGTTTTGGTGGAATTAATCTTGTTTGCCTAAATAAATAAATAAATAAAATCCATAAATTAGTTGCGGTGTTCAAAGCGTGGGAAAAAGTAGCGGCTTATAGTCCAGAAATTAAGGTAATCCTAATGATAAGTACAAGCTGCACATCAAGAAAACGTTATTGTTCACAAAGACATGATTCAAAACATGCTGCAAAGAGAGACTCCACGACTGAACCCTGCAGTGGGGGTGAAGCAGCACTACTCAACTAAACAGTTACTGAAATCCAAGATCTCAGGGGTCCAACATCCAGCAGCTACTCTCATGAAGTTTGTTTTAGGATTTAAAATGTGGTTTAATTTAAAAATGAACTCATTGGTGGGCCAAACTGAGCACACCCGTGGGCCTGATTTGGCCCCCGGGCCACCAGTTGGACAGCTCTGGACCTACCGTCCAGAGAGGAGGAGTTGTTGGCAGAGGTGTTGAGGGCGTGCAGCATCTGTTCACACCAGGTGGTGAAGCCGTCCTGAGGCTTCATGCCCTGCAGCATCTTCAGCAGCTTGTCCTCTTCCTCAGTCCTCTTACGACGCATCATGTACTGCTCACTGCAAAATATTTAAACTTATAAATTACTGAAGCACACAGTCACTAACGTTACGAAGAGATTATTTAAGATTATATTTAGTTTTCCTGATAAATTCTGGGTCTGCTTGCCTGAGGGAGGGGCTGCTGCGGCTGTTCTTCAAGCCCATGTTGTTGTTGCTGCTCCCTCGCAGGCCGGCCTGGCTCTTCACGGCCTCGTCCCACATCCCCATGCTGCCGGAGGAGCCGCCGCTTCCGCCCTTACCCTCCAAACCTGCACCCCACATGCCGACGCTCTCCGACCACTGCCCGCCCATGGAGGAGCTCCCCATGGACATGCCAGAGTGCTGCAGGTGGAGAAAGAGAACGGGATGAGCGCGATGCGTTCGTGACTTCCTGCGACGTGCGATCAGCTGAGGAACTCACCCTCTGCTGCTGAGCTCTCTGCAGCTCCAGCAGAGCCAGAGACTTCCCTGCCTTTGGTAGCCCCGAGGGCGAAGCGCTGCTCCAACTGGAGCCGCTGGCCCCCGGTCCCTGCTGCAGCAGCTTCATGACCAGTTCCTGCTGACGACACTGCAGGCAGGAAAAACAGGACGCAGCGTTACTCCGGCTGATTTTAACACGCGACTAAAACTGGACCGAATCGATTTTCTGTAAAAATACACGAGAACGCTGAAGGACTGAGCAGAAAATTATTTGTTAAAGTGAAAACAAATAGAAAAACAGTAGCTAACAAAGCTCAAATAGCAAGACTAAAGCAAAAAAGCTAAAATTCACAAAACTGTAAAGGCTGAAAACTGCTATTCCAAATCTTAAAGTTAAATTAGCGAAACTATAGCCAAAAGCTAATTTATTAAGACATTAACTAAGAGTCAAAATTAGCAATACCACAGCTAAAACCTAAAAATGAGCAGTTTATAGAAGCTAAAATTTACAAGAGTATCTAAAACAGCTTAAATAACAAGACTAAAGCAAAAACGCTAAAACTCACAAAACCGTAGCTAAAGGCTGAAAATAGCAATTCTAAACCTTAAAGCTAAAATTAGCAAAACGATAGTCAAAAGCTAAAATTACACAGACATCAACTAAGACTCAAACTTATCAACACTACAGCTAAAACCTAAAAATGAGCGAGAGCATCTAAAAGCTAAAATTAGCAAAACAGTAGCTAAAAAAGCTGAAACAGCAAGACTAAAGCAAAAAAGCTAAAATTCACAAAACTGTAAAGGCTGAAAACTGCTATTCCAAATCTTAAAGATAAAATTAGAAAACTATAGCCAAAAGCTAATTTATTAAGACATTAACTACGAGTTAAAATTAGCAATACTACAGCTAAAACCTAAAAATGAGCAAACAGTATACGGAAGCTAAAATTTACAAGAGTATCTAAAACAGCTTAAATAACAAGACTAAAGCAAAAAAAGCTAAAACTCACAAAACCGTAGCTAAAGGCTGAAAATAGCAATTCCAAACCTTAAAGCTAAAATTAGCAAAACGATAGCCAAAAGCTAAAATTACACAGACATCAACTAAGACTCAAAATTATCATTACTACAGCTAAAACTTAAAAATGAGCGAGAGCATCTAAAAGCTAAAATTAGCAAAACAGTAGCTAAAAAAGCTGAAATAGCAAGACTAAAGCAAAAAAGCTAAAATTCACAAAACTGTAAAGGCTGAAAAAAGCTATTCCAAATCTTTAAGCTAAAATTAGCAAAACTATAGCCAAAAGCTAATTTATTAAGACATCAACTACGAGTCAAAATTAACAATACTACAGCTAAAACCTAAAAAAGAGCAAAACAGTATATAGAAGCTAAAATTTACAAGAGTATCTAAAACAGCTTAAATAACAAGACTAAAGAAAAAAGCTAAAATTCAGAAAACAGTAGGTAAAAGCTTAAAATAGCCATTCCAAATCTTAAAGCTAAAATTAGTAAAACTATAGCCAAAAGCTAAAACTATTAAGACATTAAGAGTCAAAATAAGCAATACTACAGCTAAAATCTAAAAATGAACAGTAGCTAAAAAAAAGCTCAAATAGCAAGACTAAAGCAAAAAGTTCAAATCAACAACACAGTAGGAAGAAGCTGATAATAGCAATTCCAAATCTTAAAGCTAAAATTAGCTAAACCATAGCCAAAAGCTAAACTTATTAAGATATTAAAGTCAAAATTAGCAATCCCCCAGCTAAAACATAGAAATGAGTGAAACAGTCTCTAGAAGCTAAACGCTTCTTTGGTCGTTTGGGATCAAATGAAAAGCAGAGTTTCTTCATCCATCTCACCTGCTTGCGTCTGAACATCTCCTCTTCCTCCCTCCTTTTCTGCTCCTCCTGCTGCTCCCTCCTCTTACGCTCCTCCCTCCTCTTACGCTCCTCCTCCTCCCGCTTCGCCCTGAGTTCAGCGTCACGCCTCTCTTGGATTTGCTGGGAGCGTGATGTCAAACGAACAAACTCAAGTTTAGCACAACGTTTTTTTTTTTAATCCATCCTGAACCAAATTAAAAATGTTTCCACAAGTGAAATAAATAAAAAAAATAACCAGCTGAGGCTCAAGCGAACTGACCTTCTGAAGCAGTTCAAGAGCTGGACCCTGAGTAGAAGGATTCATTGTTAAGTCCCAAAGACTGGCTTCACTGCCTGAATGGAAACGGAAGGTTTACGCTCTGTTGGGGGTTTTGATGAGACATTTTGTGAATGGGTTAAAACAAAGGTTTAAACTGTACCTGACGACTGTGAAGCTGAGGTATGCATGTCCCACATGGACCCTGTATCTGGCACTGACATCGACCTGTTCATCGAAGGCATTATACCCTGCTCACTGCACCTACAGGGGCAGCCACACACCGTCAAAAGAGCCCAAGAATAACACGTTAAGCTCTCCGGGTTCACCCGTTTCTGTACCTGTTAATGAGCTGGAGTAGCTGCTGCTGCTGTAGCTGCTGCTGCTGTTGGAGCTGCTGATAAAGGGCTGCGGCCGCCAGCTCCTGCTGCTGCTTCTTCAGACGCTCCTGGTCCAGGTTACCCTTTAAAATAATAGTAATAATAAGGTGAGAAATCAGTCAGGACAAAACATTTTACATCAATAAACTCCACATGTAAACAACCCTGTCAGCAACAGCCTTGCTTGAAGCAGGGGTTCCCAACCCTGGTCCTTGAGGAACACCATCCTGCACACGTTATTTGTTTCTCTGCTCCAACACTCCTGATTCAGTGATTTAATTGCTTCGTCATGTTCTGCAGGAGCCTGTTAAATCACTCTTTAATTCAAATCAGGAGTGTCGGAGCAGAGAAACAACTAAAAGATGTAGGATGGTGTTCCTCAAGGACCAGAGTTGGGAACCCCTGAATTAATAATTATTTATAATGACAAATGCATATCAAAAACAAAACTGACATAACTGCACATTTTCCTTCAGAAACATACATTTTTTATGGAAAAAAAAAAAAAAAAAAGGACACACATCTTATTTTTATCAAGTGACTATTATCACAGCACATCTAATATCTCCCCCTCTGATCTCCATCCTCCCCACCCCATCCTCTAGATCGGCTGAGGTCTGACTCACAGTCCCGGCGGGCCCCCGGTTGGGCTGCGGGCGCTGCGTTGGTGGGAGCTGTCTCACCAGCAGGGGCGGCGGGGAGGGCCCCGGGGCGAAGGGCACGCGGCCCCACATCTTGATGACGTCCCCCAGGGGCTGGAAGCCCTCGTCGCAGCCCCGCTTCACCAGCAGTGTCATGGTGAAGTAGCCGGCCTGGAACCACTCGCACATCTCCACCGTGGTGAACGGGCCTGACGATGGAGTGAACACAGACAAGATGCTGAATTTCTTTACCTCAGATGCAGATTGCTGAACTCGGCCAGGTGTTTCAGTGTAAGGTGTTTGTGTGCCGAAGGGTACCCTGGATCTCGCCCTGCGGGTCCTTGTAGAACCACTTCATGGCAGCCTCGTGAGATAAAGGCAGAGCAGCAGCTGTATTCCTGCTCTCCTGCTGCTGCAGGGCCTGGGTGAAGCACTCCTCCTCCAAAGAGGTGTCCTGCAGTGACGCCACCATCTTCTCTGCCTCCTACATTAAAACACAAACATTCGTTGTCGTGTGTCCCCCAAACCCAAAGTTCCACTTCAAGAAGCACAACATTCAGTTCAGTTCTGCAACACAGGTCAACAAAGATCAAAGTTTTAATAATTGTAAGCTTCTTTCGGCTGCTTCCTTCTTCAGGGGTTGCCACAACGAGCAAACTCCCATGACAGATTTGGAAAATGTTTTAAACCAGGTATCGTTCTTGACGCAACCTGGACTCGAGCCTGCAACCTCAGGACTAGAAGACCACAGCACTGACCACCAAGCTACCGTAGCTAGGCCTGTCACGATAAAAAAAAAAAATTGCTGGGCGATTGTCTCAGAAATTATCGCGATAAACAATATTGTTTGAAATTTGACAATAATTAGTAATTATTGTCAAATGTAAGAAGAAATGTTGGTTAATTTTATTTTGTGTGTGGTACCTTTAGACCGTTTGAACCAAAGGATGGATAGTGAGGGAGCGAGCAGCGTGTCTCTTTAAGAAAAATGGGAGGGAGGTCCCTTGACGTGACATGGACTGTCTCTTGTTCCGGTTCTCAAAGGGCGGACGCTCGGTGTGGTTTGAGCTCTTTAACATAGCATTTTTCACGCAAAACTTTTAATAATAATAAATAAATAAAAATCAGTAAACAAGTTCTCGGCTTCTTTTTGCAGAGGAAAAAAAAAAACTTTTTTACACAAAGGCACAGGTTTCAACCGTGAATTCTGGAGCTTTGACAAGACTGAGGTTTTTTTTCTGAGGCCTGTTAGCTTAGCTCGTAGCTTAGCTGCTTTTAACGATCCAAAAACGTGATTTTGGACAATTAAAACAGATTTTTTAAGAGAAAGGGAGGGATCAATGAAGAACACTGGATTTGAGCCTTTTGTCATCCAGTGTCTTCAGCAGAAAGAGACAAAGAAACAATAAAGATGATAAATGAAAATGAGGTTGATAATTTTCATTTATCGATTATATATTGTTTATCGTGACAGGCCTAACCGTAGCCCCACAAGGGTTTTAATACTGAAATCAAAACATACTGAAGTGGTTTGTGGCTGCCATCTTGCTAAGTTCTAGACCTTTCACTATCGAAACATTGCATCATTAATGGCTTTTGCATGCTGTGCACGTTAGTAATCAGTTAAAAAAAACTAATTGCATCCTGATGCATGCTCAATAATCCCCCAGGGATCTATTAAATCCATCATCATAGCTCATCTAATATGCACATATAAATATTCTTATTTACCTAAAACATTTATCTTGTTTTGTGAAAACAGGAGACTAAACTCTGTTGTAATGAGCAAAGCTTAGTGAAGCGTTAGCAACAGCAACATGTTGACCCAAAGTCCCACCGTCCTGCAGCGGGACTCGCTGGACTTTAAATTACTGAAGCAAAAAAAAATAAAAATAAAAATCTAAATATTCTGCTTATATTAGCACAACGGAGGAAACAAAGCAAACAGAAGAATCGAACTAAACAAAAGTCAGATCTGCAATAAACTGTGTAATTTTACATCTTTGGAATTAATATTTTTGTGAAAATGCAACAATTTTCCAGGAAAATAGTTGAACTTCCATAAATGTATGAAGTATCTGCATAATTTAGAATAATCTATAGATGCGGCTGCTGTTCCAACCTGCTGTAGGTGCTTCATGCCTTCATCGTCCTCGGTGTCTCCTCCTGAAGGAGGGAGGAGAGGAGCAGCAGAGGAGGAGGGTGGGGGAGGTAGAATGGAGGAGGAGACGGCGACGGCAGCGCTGGGGGTGGGGGTGCTCAACTGGGCCTTGGAGATCCCGATGGAAGCCAAGTCTGAGACAGAAACAACAAGAACAACGGGTTAAACAATGGGTCCTATTTTTAGACCTGCTGTTTGTGGAGCGGCGCCGCCTGCTGGTTCTGGACCTGATCCAGCATCAGTCTACAAGATGTCAAACGACTGGAGATAAACATGTTCTGTGTCGAACCAAAACATAATCTGTGACTAAACGTCTTGCATGCAAAGAAGTCTACAAGCTTCCAAACGAGATGCGTGCTCGAGCTGTAAAATCAAGTTTTTTAATGAAAATTATTCTTTTACGACGTGTGCAAACTGCACGTGGGTGAAGGTCCAGCATGGTCCAGTCCAGAGTTTGATGGGAATCCTACCATCTGCAGGTGAGCTGCTGGTCTTCACAGAGTGGCTGTTGTTCATATGAGAGTTCTCCATCAGCTGAGCACCGTTCCCAGGTTCCAGTGATGGAGGGGCACCGTGGGCTGGAGGAGAGGAGGAGGAGGGTGATGCTGGTTTCATCGTGTCCTCCCCTGAAGAACACATGACGTCTTTACTCTCTGAAAAAGAAAAGAATAAATTAACTAGAGAAACTGCATTTCCTGCAAAAATGCAGTGTGGATGCTTATTGCTGAAGAACTTGCTGAGAAACAGCTGAAATTACCTAAAAACACATGCTGAAATGTAGCTAAAATGGAAGAAAAAGCTTGGATTAGCAGAACAAAGCAGAAAGAACACACATTTGCTGAATTAGGTTTAAATAAGCAGAAATTAGCACAAAAAATTAGCTTAAAAAAACAGCTGAAATTATCAAAAATAGCTGAAATGTAGCTGAAAAGGCAAAAAGTTTAAACTACGAGAAGGAGCGGAAAGAACTGAAATGAACTTAAAAAAATATGGAATTGGCTAAATAGTTAAAAATCGGCAACAAAAGAACAAAATAGTAGGTGAAAGAGCAGAAAAAGCTGAAACTAGCAGAAAAAACTGAAAGGAGCATAACAAGCTGAAATTAGCATAATAATTAGGCAGAAAGCAAAATGTAACATAAAAAGCTTGAATTTATCTGAAAACAGCTAAAATAAGTAAAAAAATAAATAAATAAAAAGGTAAAAACATAGCCAAAAAGTTATAACCAAGTTTGCAGAAGAAAGCAGAAAGAACACGTTTGCCCAATTATGCTGAAAGAAGCAGAAATTGGCATAAAAAGTGAAAATTACAGCAAAAAATCTGGAATTATCTGAAAAAGCTAAAATTGGAATAAAACAGCTTTGTAAGAGCTGAAATAACTGAAACTAGCAGAGAAAAACATTAAAGGAGCATAACAAGCTGAAATTAGCATATAGACATTAATTAGGCAGAAAGTAGCAAAATTTAACAAGAAAAGCTTGAATTTATCTGAAAACGGCTGAAATTACCTAAGAAAGGCTAATAAGTTAGCTGGAACGGCAGAACAAGCTTAAATTTGCAGTAGAACGCAAAAGAACACGTCTGCCCAGTTAGGCTGGAAGACGCAGAAATAAGAACAAAGAAGTGGAAATTATCGGGGGTTGGGGGGAAACAGCTGAAAAGCAGCTAAAAAAGCAGAAATTCAACCTTTATTTAGACAGATAAGTCACATTGAGCCTAGAAGACTCATTTAGAAATATTAAAATACTAGAAGGAAGTGGAGAGGGCACATTTTTGCTAAATTTAGCTAAACGATGAAATGAGTGCAAAAAAATGTGGAATTAGCGGAACAAGCTAAAATTAGCATAAAACAGCTAAAAAGTAGCTGGAATAGCAGAAAAAGCTGAAAGTTGTACAAACAATCTGAAATCAGGAGAAAAAAGTTAAAAGCACAAAAATTTGGAGTTAGCAGTAAGTATCTGACAGAAGCACAAAAACAGCTGAAATACGTTGAAAGTAGCTGAAAAAGTTTAAATTTGCAGAAGGAAGCTGAAAGAAGCTGAAGCGGAACAAAACGTGAAAAGGTTGTAAACACAGCTAAAGATTTGAAGGATGGAAAATGAGCTCAGTTCATTTTCCATGAGATAAAATTGGCAGAAAAGGCTAAATATTTCAAAAAGCTAAAATTGCACCAATACCAAAAGTCACAGCAGGATTGCCCTGAAACAGCTGAACGTTTTGATTTGTTGGAATAGAACAAAAATTTGGAACGAGAAAGATGCTGAAAAATGTACAAAAGAAAAATGCATCACAGCAGAGTGAACGCTTCATAAACAAAAACATTAGTTCGTATTCTTGAATACGTAAAGTGAGCGAAACAATAAAATGATCGTTTTGCTCACCTTTATCTTTGTCCCCTTCAGAGTTCTTCCTCTCTACATGAGGGAGGTTTTCTTCCTCTTCCTCCTCCTCGATGCCCTTGAAGTCCAGCTCCTCCTCCAGGATCGTCTCCTTCCCTCCCTTCTAAAACACAAGGAAAAGGAGAAATGTGCGTTTCACAACCCTCACATGGTTTGATGTGTGGCTTTAGAAAAAACACGAAAAACAACATTGTCTTGGACGCAAACGAGGTTTAAAGTTTAAATTTTAAAAAGCAAGTGGCCAACATCAAAGGAACTCTAGGGAACTTTTGTCAAAATACAGAATATGTTTTTTTCCAACACTGAAGCTTGATGGACCTGGACTTCATCACGACGTCGGCTGTTTTACCAGTTTATTTGCATTTGTGCAAGTTTCTTTCCCTTAACCTGGAACTCAAGTGTAAAACTATGACAATAACATTTTGCTAGTCAGATTACAGAACTGCAGCACGGTGGAGAAGATCGCCGGTTCAAATCCCGGGCCGGGACCTTTATGGGTGGAGTTTGCATGTTCTCTCCGCGCATGCGTGGGTTTCCTCCCACAGACCAAACACCTGCATGTCAGACTGATTGATGACTCTAAATTGTCCCTAGATGAGAGTCAATGATTGATTGTCTCCACATGTCCCTGTGATGGACTGAGACCTGTCCAGGGAAGGAGGAGGGGGGGAAGAAAGGAAAGAAGGAAGGAGCTGGGAGCATCATCTGATGCGAAACTGATACAGGATGGAAAATAATCTTAGATTAACATAAACGCACCTTCAGAGGCATGAAGATTCCAGAGGAGTCGAAGGTTCCCATCTCTCCATCCTCCTCGTCCGTGCACCACTCGGGCAGGCCGTCCCTGTCGTCCTCAAGTCCGTCGCTCCCCGCACGCCGGCGGCCAGGACCGTGACCCTCGGCGTCCCGGAAGTCAAAGTCAAACTTCCTCCGGCGACTTTCGCCTGGACCGCTGTGGTCCCGCCAGCCCGCTGAGCGAGGACCACCATCTAACAGAGGACAGACCGACGTCAGCTCCAAGACATTTTTATGAAAACAGCCAGATCTCAAGAGGCTGAGCCTTCAAGGTCAAAGAGACGGGAAGGAGGTGGCGTTTCTGTGGACTCGTCTTAGTTCCTGGGACTGTTGACATGTCAACAATCAGCTGGTTTTCAAAACAACAGACTTTAGTTTCTCTGTTAAAATCTCTCCACAGCCACCAGGTGTCAGTGTTGGCTCCTTTATAATAAGAGCGACCAAATAAATCTCTGAAGGTCACTCATTACTGCAACAGTGAGCTGAAAAATATTAAAGCACTTTAAACAACACCGGTGGCCGAAATGCTGAACAGGTAACACATAAAGCATAAAAACTATAAAATCAATTAGAAATTGGAAGAAGTCCTGAGAAAATGAGGCGTGAATGATTAGTGCTGAACAATTTGCAGAAAAACAGCTGAAATTAGCTTTTTGCAAACAATAGCTGAAAACTAGCAGAAAAGGGCAGAATAAGTTTAAAGTAGCAGAAAAAGCTCAAAGGAGCAGAAAGAATTTAGATCGGCTGAAAGTAGCTGAAATTACTACGAAAAACTTGAATTTATCTGAAAACAGCT
>JAVCKU010000161.1:2394249-2406229 GCA_032273985.1 Hypsolebias coamazonicus | reverse complement strand
TTTGAACCCCGCCCACTGGAACCGGTACTGAGAGCATAATGGAAACGCAACGGGTACCGTACCGAGTAGAGTAGAGTTGTCCCGTACCGGTACTACAGGTACTAATGGAAAAGGGGCATTTGTGACCCTGTAATGAACTTGCGACCTATCCAGGGTGTCCCCCGCCTCTCACACAGTGACTGCTGGATATGAGCACTAGTGACCCCCAGCAACCCGGAAAGGAAGTGGGGAAGACAATGGATGGATGGATGGATGGATGGTTAATACTTCCTCCACTGAGACCCGAGATGCCCTCTAAATAAGGGAAGCGGCATGCCGTTGTGTATTATTTATGGCTGCAATTACACAGCAATAAGAGACTGCAATGTTTTTGTTTTGACTAAAACTTCGCTCCAAAGGAACATCTCTGACTCAACAATAAAGCTGGAGAGCCAAACATCCTTCTGTACAAACAGAAATGCTGAAAGCTCCAGTAGCATCCAACGAGGTGAACTTTGTGTGACATCAACAACAACAGGTAAATATAACAAATCGCTGGTTACAACGGAGGGTTACAAAGTACCGTCTAAAGAACTCCGACCACACTTCTGTTCAGCTTTATCCTAAGCCGACAACAATACAGAGATGCAGAAAAGCTACAAAACCGCAGATTCAAGTCTGGCAAATGGACGCAGTGCATCCGGACTATTTTGCAACTTATGATTAGAGCGATATTAGCCAAGTTGTCAGACAACGATCTGAATACGCTGGTTCCATTATTGTCTACATGATGGTCATTAACACCTACACAACTCAGGAAAACCAGAAATTATAAGTGAAGTGCTCTATGTGTTGCCATCACTATATTTTCCCATACAACAGTGAAATTAGTTAGCATTTAACCCATCACATGTGGGATACACTGAGGTGGAGCAGTGGGCATCTATGTAAGCGCCCGGAGAGCAATTGGGGATTAGGTGTCTTGCACAGGAACAGCATGACATGTGGGAATGGCAGGGAGTCAAACTGCAACTTTCTGGTCCCAGGTCAGCTGCCGTACCTCTACCCCATCTTGGTTCAGATCAAGGGACAAAGTAGCTCATGCGTCAGCATGAACCAACTTCTTCTGAGACCGCAATACTCAGGAGGAATAAAAATCTGACTAATCCTGTCATTCTAAATGCAAAAATCCCATTAATAATTGCTCGCACATATTGAATCCATGCAACACAAACCCAAATCATGATCAGCTCATTGCTGTGCTTAACCAATGGAGAGGTGTGTATTTTTTGAACGTTGTTACCTACCGGTTTTTTTTTTTGCATCACCAGGCAGTTGCTTAATGGAGCATTTTAGACTTTGTTTTTTCCTCAAATGCAGACTTTTATTTTTGACAAAACCACAACTGGCAAACCTTTTCAGCTGAGCTTGTACCTGAAAGACGCACAGACTCACCTGAATACTGAGGCTTCGCAGCACGGCGTTTATGCTGAGCAGGTTTCTTATGGCGTTGTCTATGTGGCTGTTCAGCTCTGCGTCCGTCATCGATGTCTGTAGTAAGCTGAAGGCCTGTTGTAAAAGCCACAAGCCCATCTGAACTTCCTGAGCTTGCTCCAAAGCCTTTCCAAAAGATAAACAGAGGCAGAGCGTTGGAAGTGATAAGCATCAAAGGATGTGGGAAGTAATCAGCTCTTCCGTTAGAAATTAACTGGAGTCACTGGTCCGAAAAAAAAAAAAAAAAAAAACTCAACTCAGGCAATGGCAGTGATATCTAGAAATTCCTAAAAAGTAATACATGCAAAGACTACACACTAAAATAAGACAAACTTGTACAACACCATTTAGTTGACCTAAACTCTACAGATTTCTGTTGAACAGATTGATTTCAACTTACAGTTTTCTTCTCCCACTCATCAAAGTTGACAGTGGTTTGGGGTACAGAGACAGACAGGTCACATCCTTCCCTGCATGACTTCTAAAGAAAAATAACAACGACAATATTCAGAGCTAACATATTTACCTGTATCACAACAACTAACAAGGATTATCCAAGGGTCACGATAACTGTAACACTCTTCCCATGCATTTGGTCTGGTTCTTCTTGCATACATTTTCCTCTCACCATAGCGACTTCTGCGTCTCGTGCTTCCTGGATGAAATGGTTCAGGACCCTCAGGTCACAGATGGGCCTCAGTGGGGATAGTAGGCCTGGACGAGTCCACTCCAACACTATCAACAGCAAGGCAAACAGTCCTGCACACAGACACACAAACACAGGAACTCAACACCAGTTTATGACCTTGACTCTCCTCTACTGGTACTCAGCTCGCTGGCAAAGGTGAAGTCTGTTGAGGTTATTAATATAAAATGACCATCAATCATCCTTGGTCTGGAGATTCATGCAAGACTTTGCCTCAAAGTGTGAGAATGGAGAAAACTGAGGAGTCGGCCCAGAACTACACCGGAGGACCTAGTCCATAATCTGAAAGCCAACAGAACAACAGTCACCAAAAAACACCATTGGTGACGCTACATCATTATAGACCTACACTTTCCAGAACCCACCAAGTCCACCAGGTGAAGAAGGCACAATAACAGGCATGTCTAAGTTTTGTAAGTGGACATCCATTAATTCAGAGAAAGTTTGGGGAAAAGTTCTATGGTTAAGTGAAATAAAAATTGACCTCTTTACCATCAAATCAAACCACCATGTTTGGAGGAAGAGAAACCTTGAGTATGACCCATAGAACATCTCCATGGTCAAGCACAAAAGAGGAATCGTATTGAAGTTGTTTTCCAGCTAAGAGTGTCGGTCAAATTCACCGCATTGAACCAATGAACCAGGCTTAAGATACCAAGAAGCAGCCTGGAAACCTTAATGGATTTAGACAGTTTCTATAAAGAGTAGGGTAGTGAGACAAAATCATCCTGAGCTGTGTGCAAACCTGCAAGACCAACTACAGGAAAAACCTTACTGCTGTGCCTGCCAATGAAGGTTTCTCCACAAAGTGCACGGTCATGTTTCACTTGGTCAATGAATATGTATTACACCCAATGATTTCCTAATAGCAAGTTTGATATATGATGTGATAGTGCAGTTTGGCAGAGCTGTTGCCTCTCGGAGAGAAGGTCCCCGGCAAGATCAAATCCCGGCCGGGGACCTTTCTGGGTGGAATTTGCATGTTCTCTCCGTGCATACATGGGTTTTCTCCGGACATTTCAGTTTCCTCTCACAGACCAAAAACATGCATGTTAGGCTGATTGATAACTCTAAATTGATAGATTAAGTGATTGTTTGTCTCGTTTTTCTCTCTGTGTCCCCGTGATAGACTGCAAACATGTCCAGGGTGTCCCTGTGATGGACTGGAGACCTGTCCAGAGGTGTACCCTGCCTCTCATACAGTGACTGCTGGATATGGGAACCAGTGAACCCCATGACTCGAGAAAGGGAGATGCGGGTAAAAGATAATGGATGAATGAATGGATGTCTTTCTCCATTAAAAAGAAACTACCATAAGAAATCACATGGTAATCTCATGGTGATAAATCTTACACAATCAGTGGGGTCAAATAAACATTTCCCCTACTGTAAATAACTAAATAAACTAAAGTATTTGCCTGAAAGAACTAAACTATGTGCATGTTTCTGTAGATAGGAGTCGTCCTATAGCATCCCATCAATATTTCCCTTAGCGTGATTGCGGCTCAAAGATCAGTATTTCACAAGCAGTTTTGTAGCCGTCAGACACCCCCCACCCCACACACACACACACACACAAACACACACGTGGGGTTTTTTGTGTGTTTGCAACATGTAAAGACAGCATGAAGGAATGATTCAGCATGATAAAGCAGTTTCCTTTTAAAGAACCACGCAATCTCTTTGATTATGAGCAGAATACCACGACAGCGCAGGAAGGACCTTGTTTGAATCTCGGCTTCCACAGGGACATTAGTCTACCTTGTTTAGAAAGACAACCATCACTTCAAGCCTTATCTTAAAGATGGAAGATACTTGTAACATCCTCTGAAGCCTTTGAGCCTTCTGCCTGGAGTATCACTGGACAGAGGTTTTACTCTGGGTCATGTGGGCCCACAGCCTCGCTCTTGCTGCCACATGCTGAATGCACTCTTTCACGGCAGCCTGTCTGCGTGACGCTAAAAGCATGAGAAAAGGTCCAGATGACAAAGCAGCAGATACAGGTCAACTAAGAGTCGCAGACTCTGGAGTAGCTTGCCCCGAAAGATATGGTCCTAAAAATTACATTCTTGTTGCAGGTTTGCTATCACAAAGAGAAAATTACTACAGAGCCTGCAGGGGTCAAACGTATAATCAGCTTAACCTCCGTGCCCCCCTCTTGCAATGCCAGTGTCATGAAGGCGCTTGTAGGTGACTCATTGACTTTTGTTTATGGAACTTCGCATGTGACTTACACAATGTTTCATGGACCTTTACCGTAATGATTTATGTACATAGCTTTAGCGCTGAAGTAATCAACAACTTTATAACCATTTACAAGTCACTGTGCATTATTACTACCACTATTTCAGTCAAATTTTCCCCTGAGCACTTTCACTCCTTGTGTTCTTGCAATGTGGGGCAAATAAGAAAGAAATACACTCCCGATGTGAACTCACTAATGATTTGACCAGGTTGAACAGATTCACTGATGCACACATTGGATCTATTGAAATATCAGATGAGTCTGTTAGAAGGTCTCAATTGTCTCTTCTTTCGTTGGGTTTTGTTGCTTGTGTATAGGCGTGGCTACATTTGTCAGTACCATTCTACAATAATAATAATAAAACAAAACCAAACTGATGCGACTGGAGCCAAAAAGCTCCAGTTTTATCATCAGTCAGAGAAATTTCTTCCAGACACTTTGGGGCTTGCGAACATGCATTTTGGAGAACTCTTGTCTGACTTTTTCATTTTATTTCCTACCAACAGTGGAGCCTCCTGGGTCTTCATCCATAAAATCTATCATGATTTATAATGTGATGGATGGTGCAATCAGAAAGTGATGTACTTTGGCCCTAAAGTTCATGAAATATTGTGTTCGGTTTCTTTGGCTCTTTATTTACCATCTGTATTATTCATCTGACCAGCCTGGGGTTGCATTTTCTCTTGCGTCCACATCCTGAGTGGTTGGCTACCGTCCGATGAACCTTGTACTTTTAAATAATATTGGCAGCAGTGGTCAGAGGAACATAAGGCTGTTTGGAGATGAGCTTGCAGCCTTTTGTTTTAACAATATCTATAATCTTCTTTCTGGGCTCTTCAGTCAGCTCTCACATTTGCTTTCTCTGCTCCATGTTCAATGTGATGCACACAACTATGTCATCAGATGTTCATCGGACTTAGTTTAGTGCATTTCATAATTCATGTCTTGGATCTTGTTACGGTACTGTTTTTCTTTACAATTTGTATTTTTTTGGATGTAACTGGGACCCTGTGTACATAGTTTTGTTCCACCTCATGTACCACATGTGATGTGAATGACAAAGAACCTTGAATCCTTGAATATCAAATTACACAGCGACATGATGGTTTTCAGTAAATAGGCTGAAAGACTGATGAAAAGCTTGAAGGCACCCAATACTAATTAAGATCAAACATTTAGTTTGAAACATGACAAATGTAAGGAATAGTAGTTTATCTAAACAAACATATTGCCATTAGATATTATTAATGTTAGACATTTGCTTTTACCTGAATATTTTTCCCACAAAATAAAGTTTCAATGAGATGTAAGAGTACCAACATGTTTATCCCTGTCTGTACAGTATCTGTATCATTATTGTATCCCATTATCATTATTGTATTATTATTGTATCATTATCATAGTGGATTGTATCATATTGTATTGCATCATTATTGTATCATCATTCTATCATTATTGTATCATTATCATATTGTATCATATCATATTGTATCGTATAATTATTGTATCATTATTGTAACATTGTTGTATCATCAGTGCATCATTATTGTATCAGTATCATAATGTGTCATATTGTATTGTATCATTATTGTATCATCATTGAATCACAATTTTATAATTATCATATTGTATTGTATCATATCATATTGTATCATATAATTATTGTATCGTTATTGTAACATTGTTGTATCATCAGTGTATCATTATTGTATCATTAGCATAGCGTATCGTATCATATTGTATTGTATCATTATCATATTGTATCATATCATATTGTATTGTATAATTATTGTATCATTATTGTAACAATGTTGTATCATTAATGTATCATTATTGTATCAGTGTCATAGTGTGTCATATCATAATGTACTGTATCATTATTGCATCATCATTGTATCATTATTGTATATTATCATGTTGTATTGCATCATATATCATATTGTATCGTATAATTATTGTATCATTATTGTGACAATGTTGTATCATCAGTGTATCATTATTGTATCAGTATCATAGTGTGTCATATCATATTGTATTGTATCATTATTGCATCATCATTGAATCATTATTGTATCGTATAATTATTGTATCATTATTGTAACATTGTTGTATCATCAGTGTATCATTATTGTATCAGTATCAGTGTGTTGTATCATGTTGTATTGTGTCATTATTGTATCATCATTGTATCATTATTATATATTATCATGTTGTATTGCATCATATATCATATTGTATCATAAAATTATCGTATCGTTATTGTATCATTGTATCATAATATATTGTATCATATTGTATCATATTGCTTGTGTAATGAAATATGCAACTTATCGGCCAAAGATCAGAATTGCATCTGCTTATTAGTGATAATAAAATGTGTTCATAGATTCAATGAAAGTTCTTTCATTAACACTAAACATGCTGTATACTCAGAAGAAATTGAGTACCAACTACTTTGTACAAAATATTTCACTCGGGATAAATCCCTGCTTTCTATGTCAGTGGCTCTGAAGTGGCAACCCCAGATTTTTTTTCCCCACACTAAATTTACATTATATTATTATTGTTGTTTTGTGTATATATTGTACCTCATATCCATGTATACTGTTACTTTTTTAATATACTTTATATTCTTGCTATTTTTGGATGTAACTGGGTCCTTGAGTGCACAGTTTCGTTCCACCTCATGGACCACATGTCATGCAAATGACAATAAAGTCACCTTGAACCTTGATTTATTTAATAAAACTGTGTTTGTAATTGTTCTAAGACCACCTGTGGCACTTTAAACATATTCAAGTCCTGCAAATCATTATCACTAAAGCAAATGTTGGAATTCCCTCGCTGCTCCTAAGTTTACTCATGATCGAGCCAAACCATTTAGTATCAAGTAAATTGTCATTCTAGATGCCAAGTATCTGCACAGACTGACAGATGACCTCCTTCCCACGTGCTCCGACACCGTGCGGCTCAGCTCGAGGGTTATCTGTGACCTTTCTGCCACTGCCTACGTGAGAATGCACCAATCCAAAGAGTGGATTCACTCAAACACTTTGTTGTGACTTTCTCACCATGGTGGTGGAATTTAAAGCCCAGGACTGAAGCCAAGCTACAAGCTAACAGCTCAGTCTGCCAATATCAGCTGCCTACAAGCAACATTACTATTTTAGATTGGGAGAAGTAATCTACAAGTGGCAACACTTCAGATAATGGCAAGCATCCCTGCAGGTATGTGACCGATGCTTTGGGATGGCAGACTGCCGTCCCACATTTAAGGATACATTTGATACAAGCTATTTTAACGGAGTCATGTCCACCATGAGCTTGCAGTTTACAAATGGTTCACTGGGGCATAGGGCAGATAACAAAATCACTACTACATGCATGTTTCATGGAATACCTTCTTTGTATACATTGTGAACTGAAGCAGGTCCTTTACATGGGACGACAACAATGTGACATAATTTCCTTCTTTTTTCTGCTGGAATCCCACAGACTGGTCGGCTTCTGATAACCTCTTGCACGTTTCTGCTGACAGAAGTATGCGACAACCTGCAGAATCAGCTTTCGCATTGAGTGGCCTTAATTTTCCAATCTGATGGGTCATGCTTAAGAAACAGACATGGATTGCATTTTCCCTTGTGAACTAGGCTGATTAACACAGAGGTCATCAATAGTCAACATCTCCTCAGGAGACTGCAGTGACTTTCAGGTGGTGAAAATAAAACTTCTTTAGATAAAGTGAGAATTAAACGTGCAACTTTGGCAGATTTATTGCACAGCATCAAACAAATTGTCTTTCCCACTGGAAGACGTAATTTATGAGGTAAGCCGCTGCGTGGCAGTGTTCCAGGAAGTGGTAGATGCAGAAGATTTTGCACGTGACAAGAGCAGTGTGGTTTGGACGGTTTCCAGGGGCAGCGTGTGAACTTTCACAATCACACCCTCCACTAGGTCATTCTAAAGGCTTCCAAAGGTGATTGGATCTCTCTAATGTCCCCCATCTTACCACCACTTTGCCCGTCAGTGGGTCTCAGACTTTATAGCCTTTGGAAAATATTAATTTATTCAGGGTTAACAATCATTACGAGCCACGCAAAATACTTAAAATGAGTTCAAACCAAAAATCTTTTAAAGCTTTTGTCCACACACATACAGGACGAGAACATCAGGAGACACATTTAACCATTTCACAGAAAAAAAAGGAGAAATCTCATCCTAAACCTGAGAATCACAAAAACCCTTTGTAGGTTGAAGTTCTGAGAGCGTGCCCACTGCACATGTGCCAAATGAAACCTGAAGGGTGGATCTCGGCCACAGCTGATGGAACTGTACGAGTCACAACCACTGGCAAAGTCCCAGTCAGCCCATACGAAGCATTACGTTGTGATCTGAACTTGTAGACTGTGCAATATTTACATTTTAATTTTGCAAACTGTTATGTAGTTGTAACAAAGTTGGAGAACCCTGACTTTAGAACTGCAGTTCCTAAAAAAAATTAAACTTGCAACACACAATATACCACTGGCAGCAATTTATGACCCAAACTATTATATTGGTTGAAGTAACAGACATATTAAGCTAAGACTGAATAAACTTAAAGTTTTTTGTATAACTGCAGGTTTTATCCTTTAAAACTTGGTCCAAAGCCTGAAATGCACGTTTTTTTTAATTTGCCTACTTAAGCATTTTTTTATTTTACCAATAAAGTTCAGCTGCCGCTGGGCAGTTAGTTGATATTTTAAAAGTCCATATCAACATTTCTTCCGAGTCATATTAGACCAGCTTGAGAACCATGGATCTGGATCATTTAAAGTGTGCACTGTTTAAATGATCAGCCGAAACCTTCCAGCAGTGAACAGTAAAGAGTCCATTTCTGCAAGTGCAAAACGTGATTTTAAAATACTTGTTTTCGCTCAACATCGAAATGTTGAAACAGAATCCAACTGATTTGTCTGCCATTCAAGCTTGGAATATTGATCAGACCCAGCTACACAAACCACACTTTCTACAAACTGCAGGACTCATTAAGTTGCAGTGTTCAAAAGGCATGCACATTTTTCAGCTTTGTGCTTTTTTTACAGGAATATATTACTAAATAATGCAATTTTACCATAAAAAGCATATAATGACCATTCAAATGTATGTTTCATGCATGTTTAATGCACATAAACAGTTTACCAATGCAAAGAAAGTTCATCCTCAGTAATCCAGGTGTCAAATCTGATAACTCTCAATCAGGTCATATGGACAGTTTCTTTTTAGTAGAAACGTTTCACCCTCACTCCAGAGGGCTTCATCAGTCAGAGACGTTCCAGCACGCTGTTCCCCCACCAAGTGAACAACTCAAGTGGACCAACCAGTTTACCAATGCATTTTTTAAATAATGGAAGCTTGAACTGAACAACTCTTATTTAAGTAAAGTTTGAAAAATTAAATATAAATTTGGTCTATTGCACATTTTCCCCATCAAAACTAAAGTTTTAGCATTTACTTTACTGCTTAATACCAAAAAAAAAGCTCAAATTAAAAATTGCAAGTCACTCATTTTAATCAGAATAATGCGGCATCCTTGAAAATTAAGATTTATTCTCCATTTACTGCCACCCAGCCCGCATGCGTCCTGCTTTAAAGAACAGATAGGTTAAGAAAGTCTCGTGCCCTTCATAATGGGGGCAGTTGCTCCCATTACCCCCCAGTAGCTCAGCCCCTGGAGACATTACGCATCAGTGAAATCCCGTTAGATTAAAGTCCCCTTTGAATCAGAGCGCGAGGTTTTTAAGCCAGTTGGAGGAAAACCGTCAAATGAGGACCCGCAGGAGTCCAGAGGTCAGTCAGCATCTCGCACGCATCCGTCAAACACGCGCTCCTACCTTTACAAGTTTTCCGCAACATTCGCGAAAAGGTGCGGCATCTTTCACAAACATCGTGGGATAAGTGAATCGCAGCAGGTTCGGTTCGGTTCGCCGGTCCAAAGTGAGTCCCAGCACCTACCAGACTCTGCACCGCTGCTGACTGCTGGGAAAACCTTTTATTGACCTCCCCTCAGGAGATACGGAGAGCGTGATCAGAGCGAGCACGCGCCTTTTTTTTTTTTTTTTTTTTTACATGCCCCCCCAGCTGATTAAACATCAACCCGTGCATGCAGCCCAAAGCAAACGGACTCAGGAGCTAAAGGCAGAGCAGAGAGGAGCAAAAGATGAAGGAAGGCGCGTCCAGAACTCACGGGGAAGGTCCATGACGGAGTCCGCAGCCGCGCGCACGGTCCGCGCGCCTATTGGCCATTAATTGGAAACCCAGCTCTTTTCTGGGTCTCATGTGCACTTATCCGGTAGGTGTTTCTAAAAACTCATGCCGTTTGATTTTTTTTTTTTTCTTTTTTAATTAACGACTTTAAAAATAAGGTCGCATTGTTTCCATAATGACAATAAACTCCTCCCTTGTCTGCCATTGTTGTCCAAACCATCACCGTTTGTTATGAAGGTCAAGAAGTTATGACCAAGCGTGCCATTCATTGTTTGAAGGGGTTCTGGGCAGTATTTAAGCATGTAATGTGTTTAATACAGAGGTTATTATCAAGTTATCAGTGCTCCAGCTATAGCAGGTAATGAAGGCACTACAGGGATACCTCAGGGACTGGCACCGAGCCCCATGTTTTATTTATTAATGAGTGAGCATGAATGTGTCCCTTCCTGTCCTCTCAAACCCCAGTCGGTTGAAGCAGCTCGTCCTGAGCTGGTTCTGCTGGAGGTTTCTTCCTGTTAAAAGCGAGGTTTTCCTTCCCACCGTCGCCTTTATGCTTGCTCAGGATGGTGCAGAAAAGAAGCTTCAACACAATCGGCTGGTTTCCTTGGACACATAACTTTGACTAATTGGCTTTTGGAACGGTGGCTCAGTTGGTAGAGCCGTTGCCGCTTTCAGCAAGAAGGTCGCTGATTCAAATCCCGGCCGGTGCTTTCTGGGTGGAGTTCGCATGTTTTCTCCGTGCACGCGTGGGTTTTCTTTGGCTACTCCGGTCTCCTCCCACAGACTAAAAATAAAGAAGCGTCTTAGGCTGATTGATAACTCTCGTTTGTCTCAATGCGTCCCTGTGATGGACTGGAGACCTGTCTAGGGTTTCCCATGCCTCTCGCGCAGTGATGGCTGGACATGGGCACCAGTGACCCCCGCAACCCAATGAGGAAGAAGCGGATAAATATGATGGATGGATGGATGGATGGCTTGTATAACATCTGTGGATGTTTCTGCAGTGCTCTGAGACGACTTGGCACAATATAAATAAACTGAATGTAACAACTGCTCAGCATGTACCTGCACCCTGCCAGTCTCAGATTTATATGTACCCTAAGAACGGGAATCATTTATAACACACCCCAAGTTGTTTAAATATGTAGCTGTTCATGCAAAACTTGATCTGTATCAAAGTTCATGCGTAATAATCCAGGTAAAAAAATCCAACAAAGTTTAGTCAGGTCATCTGGATGGTTTCTTTTTTTTTTTTTTTTTTTTAGACATTTCGTCCTTCATCCAAAGGACTTCATCAGTCCGAGGAGCCA
>JAVCKU010000161.1:2267205-2287413 GCA_032273985.1 Hypsolebias coamazonicus | reverse complement strand
ACCTTTTTGTCACAAATCACTCCTGAAACTTTTCTCCATCCACTCCATCCTGCCTGGACTCTCTTCTTCTCCTCTTTACCACATTCCCCATTTTCCTGGACAGTGGACCCCAAGTCCTCGAAGTCCTACTTGCACTTATATTCTACCATGTTTTTGTTTGCTTTTTTCTTTTGGACCTTGTAAATAGTATATTTACTTTTTCACTTTTTGGTACTTTATTTTTTGTACCCTTATTGCATGCTTTGGTATTTCTTGTTTGTTTGTTCTTTGCTTTTAGTGAGTCAACGTGGTTCTTCTCATCCTGAACATTTCATTGTACTGTTGACCTACATATGAGAAATAAACATAACCTGAACTTCCTGCACCTTTGTCACGTCAGCTGCGTCTCACTGTTCCACCTGTCTCCCTCTCATTCACACACATTTTTTGCTTCGTTGACTTAGTTAGCTCATGCTGTTCTTCAAAGATAAAGTTCACTTTGAAAGTTCTACAGAAATTGGTAATTTCTGAGGTATGTTAAGGTTATTAAACCAACCATCTCTTGAGGTACTTTCTGTGGCCTAAGACACATTTTGTTTTGTTCTTTCAGCCAAAACAGTCGCCCCCTGCTGGCCGGTGGTGCAAAATGACAATTATTTGCATATTGGCTTCACTTTTCAGACACAGTCCAGTCTTGGATCAACACTTTGATTTGGTTATTTAAAAGGAAATAACAGGAACCTATAACATTACCTTAAAATGCTGATTTTACTGACTCACACATGAGCGGGACATAATTCAAAACTACAACAGTCGAAGGGTTCACTGCCACAGCTTTAAACTGCTCCCTAATGACTTCAGCTTTTTATTTCTGACACAAACAGATGGTGCTGGGATGTGAAAATGATTCACAACAATTCAAATGTGACTGATGTGTGCCTTATGAATTGTGAGATTAACAGTTAACAATTAAATGAAACACTTTGAGCTCAGTAAGTTGTTTTTTTTTTTTTTTTTTTTGGCAACTCAATCCTACCTACAATTTCTCCTTAAGTTCATGCTTGGTGCTCTGGTGTTGTGCAAGTTGCACAGCCTTGAAATTTAGCCAGCGACCATTCCTTATGAGGCTAACAGCGCACAAGAAGAGCTTCAGGTTCAAGAGCGTACAAAACGTCCTCAGCAGTTACAACAAATAAAGCAAAATAGAGATATTTCATTTCTGTACGTTAAACATTTAAACACGATGCAGCAGCTTAACCAAAGTCTCTTCTTGGAATCAATAAAGTGCCAAAACTTTTCTTTCACAGTTGGACTTGTTGGAGGAGCAGCTGAGGAGCCGCTGCTGTCATCAGACGTGAAGGACGTCAGGCTGCCAGAGTCTGCTGGTACACGTGACACTTGGACTGCAGTGGGCCTTAATTATAAAACTACTGCAAATGTAACATTCAGAAGTTTGCACAAGAATATCAATAAAATAGAAACAATGTAAAATATCAATTTCCTTGCAACAAGAAAGGATTTAGTGGAAAAGCACAGACGTTTGTGTGGAGCATTTTACTGTTACATCTACTCAGCTTCGCATACAGCTGTGTTTATTGATCTATAGTCGTGCATTTTTCACTAAAACACATCTGCATTTGAACTAAGCTCGTGTTGTGACGTTCTAATACCAGTAATCAAAGTCAACCTAATCCTCAGGATGTTAATGAGCTGAATAAACTAAACAAACTCTATTTTCAGCAGATTTGAGTCTTTTGTCAGAGATGTTGTGACCCGACGTGGCAACAAGCCCTTGTCTTTACATTCAGACTGCAGGTGGAAGAAGACGCTTCATGCTGTTTCTAATGTTTAAATCATCCCGTGCAGCCCCGCCAAAGTAAAAGCTACGAGCATAAGGCACACTAAACAGAGAGATTCAATAATCTAACAGCCAGGACAAGTTTTGATTTAAATCCCAGTTCCAACAAAGTTCAGTAAAGTAAAATTCAACAAAATGCTATGATTTAAAATCTAATTAACATACATTTTATTCATAAGAGAACATTTTAAATATATTAAAAGTTCAAAGTAAGAAATTGTACAAGCTTTTTAGAAAAAAAAAAAAAAAAAAGAGTATTTTTGAATTTGATGGCAGAAACACGTCTCTCTAAAGTTGTTCCAGAGGCAACAATTAAGTACATTTAGTATTTAATTTAGTTAATTATCAAGAGGCCAGTAAGAGGACCGGGTATAAAAAGATTTTTAGAGAAGCTGGACCTGTAAGAAGTAAAGATGGGTCGAGGTTCAGCAGTCTGTCTAAAACTAGTTGAACCATTTCGGAATAAAGGTCCTGAATAAAGATTCTCCACCATCTTCAGTTCATAATCTGATCAACAGATTACAAAAATCTGTAGAAACATCTGAGCTCCAAGGACAAGGATGAAAGATAATACTGGTCATAATCTTCAGGCCCTCAGGGCCTGCTTAATTAAAACAGGTCTGGTTCTGGTTCTGTTCTGGACTTCCACAGATCATTGTCTGCAAACACAGTTCATCCACAGATGCTGCTTAAAGCTCTATCAGAAAAAGAAGAAGACAGATGAGAACACCATCCAGAACCACCTTCAAAACCTCCAACAACTGGTCTCCTTAGGTCCTGGACATTCACAGACAGTTGTTAGAAGAGGAGATGTTTCTCAGAGGGAACATGGAACTGGAACAACTTTAAAGAGACGTTTTGCTGACTTTTTTTTTTTTTTTTTTTTTCATAAAAGTTACAATTTCTCAGTTTTAACCTTTGATCTGTTCTTCGTGCTCCACCCTGTATCAAACATGGGTTTGTGGTATTTGTCAATCATTGCATCCTGTTTTATATGGAAGCAGTTAAGTCACATATTTCAAATTAAAATGGATTAATAGAAATGCTTCTTGAAGACGAAAATGAAAATGCAGTTTGGATTATTCATTTTAAATTTGATTTATGAGTCAAAACATGCAGCTTTATTTTGAAAGTGAAAAGCATTTCTATTAATCCATTTTAATTATGTGACTTAACTGCTTCCACACTCAAACACAGGACAGGAGACGTCCCTGGGTGGTTTAAGCTGAAGGGGCGGAGCCAGAGGTGTGTCGTGGTTATGTGCCAGTGCCAAGGGGCGGAGACGGGAGGCGGTGCCTGAACATGTCAGTCACAGTAGGCGGGGCCAGGACTTGTCGCGTGTCGTGTGTAACCGGGCAGGGTCTGGGGGCGGGGTCTGGGCGGGGCTTGAGTGTTGTTTAAATGTGTGTGAAATTTCTTCAGCTGGTCCTCTTCGCCGTCCATCTTGCATAGAGTTTGTTTAAAATCGGAAGGTAAAGTTGTATTTTCTTCTCATACTTTGCATGTATCGAATAAAATTTCAGATGCACGCGCTTCCTGTCCGCGTGCTGTTGCGTAGCCTGACTTCAAAGGTATTGCGTTTGTTTCACGAGCCCTTTGGTAATTATCAGCTCTGTGTTGTTGCATAACACGGTGGATGTCAGAGGAATGACGTGCTTTGTTCCAGACCCCCGTTCGTCTGAAAATGGCCCAGTCAGTCCTGGACTTGATGCCCGGAGCCTCGACCGGAACCGTGGTGGTGTCGGACCCTCTGAACTTCTGGGCCGGGAAGCGGGTCAAACCTCTGCAGCAGAAAAACGCAGAGCCAGTGTTCGAGCCCGCAACTGGTGAGTCTCAGAACACATTCTGCATGTCAGAACCTGCTTTAAAACAAACAGATTGATTATGTAGTTGAAGAAAAGTAGTGGCTTGCTTTTGTCCACCAATACAAAAAGTTTGTGGAAATTGAACGCAGCTGAGTTTATTACCAAAGATCTCCTGATGCATGCTCAATAACAGATTACCATGTAGTTATCACCTTCCACTCAAAGGCTTTCATGTTTGTCTGTTGGCCAAATGTCTAATAAACAGCTGGGTGGATATTAATTAGACTCAAAAATTAATTATTGCTTATCTCTTCAACTGAAAACTTTTGGAGCCACTTTAGATCATGATATCTGTCGCACAACGGGTTTAGTTTAAGTAGTTTCACAGATCTGGAGCTAACATTTGGTGTGGTAGCTGCTGAGAGTCATGCACAACACCTCCTGAGCGTGACATCACATGATACTGCACATTTTTTGAAGTTTGACCATGTTCCTGTGGGATCAGTAAAGTTCTATCTTATCTCAACTCTGGCATGAAAGGCGGCGGTGGGTGATACTCATCTCCTCCAGGACTGTGTCAGCAGTAACGTTTGATTTCTGCAGGCCGTGTGCTGTGTCAGATGGTGCCCTGCGGGGCTGAAGAAGTGGACGAAGCCATTCAGAGCGCACACGCCGCCTACCTAAAATGGAGCAAGTTGGCGGGCATGGAGCGGGCTCGGATCATGCTCGAGGCGGCTCGTATCATCCGGGTGAGACGGTCGTGTGCAGCTGTGTGCTGCGAGCGCTCCTGTTCTCTCGATTGTGCAACACAAATTGGAGCTGACTGCTGCAGGAATGCAGAAAGACATTAGTTGCTCATTAACAGCTCGCTCCTGCCCTCAGTGTCTGCTGCCATTTTTGTGTCTGTTGGCCTTTAGTTGACACATAGAAGGTAAAACGGCACCTAATCGTTTACTGTTTTCATTCTTTTACGTTGAAAATCAGGAAAAAAAGGAGAAAATTGCAAAGCTTGAAGTGATCAACAATGGCAAGTCCATCACTGAAGCTCTCGTGGATGTTGACATAGCCTGGCAGTGCATAGAGTACTACGCTGGCCTGGCTGGTACACTTGCAGGTGGGTACACTCGCATACTTTGTTTTGGTGCAAAATGTGTTTCTCAAATACCGAGCCCTCGCTTGTTATTGCTTCCTGCCAAAAGCATAAAAGCGATTTATGCATTTGCCCCCGTTTGTGAATTTGTTTGGCAATCCAATTCAAGAGGGTCGCCACCATAGCAAACACAAAAATGGCAATAACTCTGTCAGTTTTGCAGATACGGAGGTAAAGTTTAGTGTGGTAATAGCTGAGTCATTCAAAACTTACTCCAACATCATTGCTTTAAATTTTGTTTGCCGGCCCAAATTATTAGTAAAACATATCATGTCTCATTGGACAGACTAGATGTACATGTACAACTGATTACCTTTTGGAGTCACGTCAATTCAAGATGGCGGTCACAGCTAATCAGTCATAACCAACAGACAAATGGCTTTAACCCAGTTTTAAAAATATTAGGGTAAACTTAGGTGTGGTAGTAGCTGAGGGTTGTCGTCAACTCATTCTGAGTGCTAACAGATCTCATAGATCAGGTCAAAGCTGGAAAATTATTTTAGCACAAACGGCTGAAACGTTCTCCCCTCTCATCATAATATGTTTGTTTGAACACTCTGACGTAGCCAGCAGCGAACGGTATGCTTCACTTTAAGAACTGCCAGGCCTTTTATGGTTTGAACTTGGATTTGTGTTGTCACTGAATGCAGGTCAGCACATTCAGCTTCCTGGCGGAGCATTCGCATACACCCGGAGGGAGCCCCTCGGCGTGTGCGCAGGAATTGGTGCATGGAACTACCCCTTCCAGATTGCCGCATGGAAGTCTGCTCCTGCTCTGGCGTGTGGTCAGTGTGGAGCTGTTTTTTTCTTCATCATTCACTTTGTTGTTGTTGTTGTATGCCTTTTTTATCTGCAAAGTTGAAGCTCTGAACTGAGGATGAAGTCACAGCTGAGTTAACTCCATTCTACTTGCAAAACTTGCAAAACTCAAAACCAAACTTGAGTTTGCTCGTTGACCAGTGGAGCTTTTTCTACGCTGCTGAAACGTTCTGTTGTAGGCTTTTGAAATTCAGGAGGAACTAGATAAATATTTTCAGTGAAAATACAATGTGAGTGAATCCTGAGTGCTGTAGGACTCTGATAAAAATTTCTGAAGTAGCTGAAACTGATTTTGCTAAAGCTAAAAGAAACAACGTGCTAGCTAGAAGCTAAAAGTAGCATAAAGATTGCTAAAAGAAGCAGAATGTAGCTAAAGGCAAGCTAAACGGAGCATAACAGGTCCCTTTTCTAAATGAGTCCCCGTGGCTCAACGAGGCTAGCCTGTATAAATAAAGGTTGAATGAATGAATAAAGGTTGGTAAAAGAACCAGTGATAAATAAAAGCAGCAAAAGACAACTAAAGGGAGCAGACTGGTAGATAAAGGAAGCAGAATGGCAGCTACGGTGGCTAAAAGGAAGCAGAACAGTAGCTAAAAGGAAGCGGAACGGTAGCTAAAGGCTAGCTAAAAGCAGTGTAAAGGTTGATAAAGTAGTAAAAGGCTAGCCAAAAACTTAAAATTGCATAATGAGGCTATAGTCGTGCAATCAGATTTCAATGAGAACAATGTATTTGAAGAAATAGAGGTATTTTGGGGGGGAAATGTGTGTAAAGTCAATATTTTGAATAAAAGTTTAAAAGTTAAAAAATAATAAAGCACCCATCTCCTGAAAGAGCTGTGTTTTGATAAATGAATGGCTAATCAAACAGCACAAGTTATGCACAAGTAGTTGCAACACCTCACAGAAAACCTTGTCATTTTGATTTAGCAATAAATTCAGACGGAGCAAACTGGTAGATTGAACTGTGGTTGTGGTTTTTGGTAGGCAATGCCATGGTTTTCAAGCCCTCCCCCATGACTCCTGTGACGGCTGTGATCCTGGCTGAGATCTACAAAGAGGCGGGGGTGCCAGACGGACTCTTTTGTGTGGTCCAAGGTGGAGCAGAGACAGGCTCGTTGCTCTGCCATCACCCAAATGTTGCTAAAGTCTCCTTTACTGGCAGCGTCCCAACTGGCAAAAAGGTATAAAGATCGTCTAACGTGCGGGACAAATCAGATCCAATTGGTTTCTAACAAGATGAGATGCATCCAAATGAATCAAGTTTTGTCCGGAATACTAACACCTTTGAGTTAAATGTCATATTTACGCCTGTCGAAGATGGAACAGACATGGTAGTCAAATGTCTGTAAACCTTCTCTTGTCCTGCTCATAACTTCTGATCTGCTCAAGATAATGTAACAAAACTTCACAGACATCTGCATTATCACTAGACAGGGTATCTACTTTTCATCACCCCAGCTCCAAGATCAAGGTCAATGTTGTACAAGGCCTTTGCTGTATGGGTGTCAAGTGTATACAGTAGTATAATGTGCTGTTTGTGGTACACTCGTTACCGTGACTGTAAACAGAAACGACACAATGTGCTACTGAGTGAGCACACCATACTTTTTGTTTTTCCTCTCAGGTCATGGAAATGTCTGCAAAGGGGGTGAAGCAGGTGACTCTGGAGCTCGGAGGGAAGTCTCCCCTCATTATCTTCAAAGACTGCGACCTGGAGAACGCAGTGAGGGGGGCGCTCATGGCCAACTTCCTGACGCAGGGGCAGGTGGGGTTGAAACATTAATTTATGTTTGGATTGTGAGATTCAGCTCTGCAAGATCCAGGCTCTGAGAACTTCTTGCAAACTTTGCCTTAAATATGTAGGTTTGTTGCAATGGAACCAGAGTGTTTGTGCAGAGGGAGATCATGCCACGGTTCCTGGAAGAGGTGGTCAAGAGGACCAAGGCCATCCTTGTGGGTGACCCCCTGCTTGACAGCACCCGAATGGGGGCGCTGATCAGCAAGCCCCAACTGCAGAAAGTGCTGGGGTTTGTCAGTCAGGCCAAGGAGCAGGTGTGTCAAATGCTGAGCAAACAGCAATCCTGTACTTTGATTTAACCACAAAACAAATCTAAAGAGTTTGTATTTTCAGGGAGCCAAAGTGCTTTGTGGAGGAGAGCCATTAGTTCTTGATGACCCCAAACTGAAGGGGGGGTACTATATGTCACCCTGTGTACTTGGTATGTCTAGAAACATTCCCTTGCACCTGCATCAGCCTCCCTCCTCCTGTTCTTCATGTCTGACATCTTCTCTGTTGACAGATAACTGCAGAGACGACATGACCTGCGTGAAGGAGGAGATCTTTGGTCCAGTCATGTCCGTCCTGCCTTTTGACACGGAGGAGGAAGTGATCAAGAGGGCCAACAACACCACCTTTGGATTGGCCTCTGGAGTCTTCACCCGGTGAGCAGTCTTCACTCAGCCACTGATAATCTTCTGCCGCTTTGCTTTTGAAGATAGAGTTTACTGCTGCGTTTTAGTTCCAAGTATTGTTGCATAACGAGTTTGGATACAAAGAATTGTTAATGTTTTACCACATTTACAAGAGTTCTTTTGTCTGCCTGCAGGGATATATCCCAAGCTCACCGTGTGGCGGAGAAGCTGGAGGCGGGGACCTGCTTCATCAACAACTACAACATCAGCCCTGTAGAAGTGCCGTTTGGAGGGTATAAGATGTCAGGTAGGGTCTTGGAAGGCTTGAATAACTTCCTGAGTGGAAGGAGCCTCTGTTTAACTATCTCATTGTTGGTGTGACAGGCTTCGGCAGAGAGAACGGCCAGGTGACCATCGAATACTACTCCCAGCTGAAGACTGTGGTTGTGGAATTAGGCGACGTAGAGGAGTACTTCTAAGATCATCAACCTTCAAACACGATCAATGAATGACTTCCTTTTATGTCTCCATTTATTACTTCATTTGTGCCATAGTATAAAACCCTCTCGCTTCCGAGTTTACTGACTTTCCATACAGTTGGACCACAACCTATGCCTAAAATAAGCTTTTTGAACAAGTAGTGATGTGAAAGTAAAAATGCACTGAAGGAACCAAAGGCCTTAAGCTATAATCCTGCTTGTAGAGCCCATAATCAGAATACTGTAATAATAATAATAAAAAAAAAAACTGCTTCAATAAAAATGCTGATGGAGTTTTTTTTTTTTTTTTCTTGTAGTCTGATATGCCATGGAAATACTTTATGCGTTTTAGTGGCCACTGATATGTTTGTGTTGCTTTTTGGCACTTTGCACTGGATAAACTATTGGATTTCTCTCACAGCTTTGGAAAATCCTTTACCAAAATACAGTACTGGTACATCAAAATGTGGCTCAGTTAGCGTGCTATGACTTTTGGTCGTGGCACATCTTGCATTGTAGATTGTAGATACTGTACAGTATTATTTTTTGGGTATATTTAGACACCAATGGGATTTTGGCAAGATTAGTGAGAAACCTTTAACCTCTTGGGGTCTTTGTATCCCAAGTGTATTTCACCGCAGCAACATCAAAGTTAAAATGGGTCACAGATTTTGCATGACTCAAGTGGCATTTTTAAGTTTTCACACAAACCTGTTTTTAGAATGATTGGATTTTACAACAGAATATTCAGCTCGGAGCACTTTGAGCTTCTCTCAGACTTCTTATTTTCACAGTTTACACTTGTACGGTTTACATATTAAAGTAGTGATGGCAACACTGAAGCGTTTTGGGACGCTCGAAACTGTTCCACAATCTGTTCACGTGACTCTTCCATTTTGTCACCAACTGTTCCAAAATTCAAAATTTAGGGAGTGGCGGTGCAGAGGCTAGAGAAGATGGGCCTGTGATCGGAAAGTCGCAAGTTCAACTCCCCTGACATCATCAAAATGTAGTGGAAAAGGTGAAACACCCACACATGCCTCCACCCTCATTCACCCCACTTTGCGCCCTTGAACAAGGCCCTTAATCCCCATCATCTGCTCCCAAACATGTCTCTCTTGAAAATGAGTTCTCGTTACTCCATGAGACTACCTGTATAAATAAAGATTGAATTAAAAAAAATGTTCAAAAACATTAACTCGCATCTTCCAGTTCGTGTCATGGGGTGTCACTGGTATCCATATACAGTACAGCAATCTCTGCACGAGAGTGGGGGACACCCTGGACAGGTCTCCAGTCCATCACAGGGACGCATCGAGACAAATGAGACTCACTATGGGGACAATTTAGAGTTGCCAATCAGCCTAACAGTGTTTGGTCTGTGGGAGGAAAGGACCTGGAGAAAACCCATGCATGCACGGAGTGAACATGCAAACTCCACCCAGAAAGGCTCCCAGCTGGGATTTGAACCAGGGACCTGCTTGCTGAGAGGCAGCAGTTCTACCATCTGCGCCACCATGCTGCAACCTGTCACAAAACAGCCAACTGAAATTTAGTGAAACTCAAAAACATGGTAATCTTGTTATCTTGCTTACAAATAAAATAAATACTAAAATTATACTTATTATTTCTTGTGCCGTTGCCTCTTCACCTCCTGACATTAAAAATATTTTAAAGCTCATATAAACTGCAGTGCTTTTTTTCCAAGTCTCATTTACCGGAGTGTCCGGTACTGAACACGGTTGTTGATTTTGTAACGATTCTGATGTGGAGAGGGGTAAAAAGTGTCAATCCTAATGTTGAACAGATTGATTTTCTGAATAAAAATACTTCATCATACAGAAGCACCCATAACAAACACAGACTGATTCAAATGAAATGTACTTTCATTTAAATATTAAACAACAAACACAAATAATGAACCACTGCCAGCAGTTTCAATTAGTTTTCTTTACACTTATACTTATTAAAAAGTTATCTTAGACTATTTATAAGGTAAGTTCCAAATTAATTTTGGCCTTTATACATGCTTTGAGATGTTTTAGCAATTGTCTAGTTACAGGTCAGTCTTACTGTTTACTCCACAAAGTACAAATGCTCATTAAAAGTCTAAAATTCCCTAATGAAAAGTAATTTAGGTTGGTGTTGTCTAGGCTGGTTGTTGCAACATATTAACTACTGTACTTAATAATCAGGTCTATGTTGCAAATGAGTTCTAGAGGCTCAATGGGATTAACCTGTACTGTATACATAGTTTGAATGAATTAAATATAGAAATTTAACCAGAAAATGAGAACCATTGAATGCAGATCTCAAGGTTGTCTCACATCAAATTCAATGTTAAATTGTTAACAGTAACATTTAAACTCCTTTTTTACCATTTGCCAGAGCCTCTAAGTCACAGTTAAAATATACTGTATCTCAAAATTGTGACTGCATCTCATTTTTGTGGCATTTTTTTATTTTTATTTTTATTAAAGTGGCAGAAATGGGCTTCCATAAAACAAAACATTCGTTGTGTGCATTTCACATAGAAACAGGAATAATATAAATTGAAAATAAGAAAATGGATGAAGGGGGTTTCATAATGTCATGCGGTAATCAGGCTTGTATAAAATGTTTGAACCAGTGGTGTAGTCTATGTGATACGCGGGTATACCAAGTATACCCACTAGAAAAACTTTGGAATTTCAGTATACCTACTTAAAAGTGCCCAGTTATACAAGCCCATGTCATGTATGGCAATGATACATGATGCTCGTGTCATAACACATTTGGAACATTTTATAGACACACTGAGTTGGTTCAACCTGTTTTTTTGTATAATTAATACTTTTGTATGTACTACTTAATATTTGAACATGTTTTGCTTTGATACTGTTTTATTAATTCTGTAACATGTTTTTAACACAAAGCCAACTGTTGTACAAAGTTTGTTGTGCATTTACTCAAATAAAAGCATCAGAGAAATTTTGAAATGTTCAGTATGCTTAAAAATTAAAATAAATTAACAATTACATTGTACTAACCAGTGTACTTTGGTTTTCAAGCACAGTATACCCACTGCAAAAATGTAGACAACACCACTGTGAGAAGGTACTGCCAGCCGTGACCTAACCAGACCTCGTGAACTGCTCGGTGTTTCACCACGTCCTTGTATAGCCGATGTTTTATAAAGGGTTAGATTGGCTGTCAACTAATTAGTAGTTTGCCCTATTAAAGAAATATACCTGGAGCTGAACCCTTGGAAATTCTGGTTTAACCTGGCCAGCCACAGACGCCTTTTTGAGTAACTTCCCCTTGATTCATGGTAATGTTTAAGTGCACAAGTCTACCCCACAACGTGACCAATCAGCCATCTACACAATAAAATTAATCATTTTTTGACGTTTTAACAGAAAAATACAGCAACACTGATACAGGGCAAGCTTTGGCGTAACCCTCCGATAGGACCAATTTCCATTTAGATGATGTCACCTGATTACCAGCTATAACTCACTGCTTTTAATAAGGGGACACCATTTTTATTGAGCCTCTAATGAAATAAGAAAGTTTGTGTAGCAGTTTGATGAAATGTGAGGTTTTAAAACTGCTGAGAGTTAAATATTTAGAAGAGGTAAATACTCCTATTAACCTTTATCGACTGCGTTTTGGCTCGAATCTAAAATCCAACACACCTAAATGCAGTGATTTTCTGGTTGGGCGCTTGCAGACGTTTGGACCAGAGGTGTGCTAACGGTTTGATGCCAAGATGCATCCCTTTTGTAAACTTCAACGAAATTCTCCATTGGCGCGTTGACGAAATGTAGAAAGTGCAACCTGCAGATATTTTTATTGTGTGATCTTTACCTTGTTTTTGAGGCTTTAGAAGAAAAACCTATTTAAATGTCAGAAGAAGACAAAAAGCCCAAATTCCTGTTGAAATGTTTTGAAATGAACCCTGGAATCACTTAATATGAACAAAATAGAACAAAAGTGTACGAAACACATCTGATGTGTAAAAACAAATCCAACAAAAGGGACAGTTTGGTATAAAGTTAAACACAAAGACAGGAACTCTGAACCAATAAACACAACCAGCCTGACTAATCAGCCAACATTTGTTAACTCTGTCCTTCGGTTCTGAGAAAAAAGAAAACTTTTATACATCACTGGCAACATTCAGAGCAAAAGAACCTATGAAATTATTAAATCTCTAGTATTGGCAGATTTCACCAAGTACTGATGATGTAAAAGGATGAAAAAACTATTCCTGCTGGAAAATCTATCTCCGTCTCCTCCAAACATCATCTGACTCCTTTAACATAAAGTTGCAAAAGTACCGTACAGTACTTGTCGCCATGCATGTCGCATCAGTCCAAAAAATGTCTAATAAAGTGGGGAAAAAATACATAAATACGTCACTTTGCCATATTGGTCACATCTATTATGCGTCACCGCAGACGCGTCACATTTGTTACACGTCACCTCTGACAACCCGGAAACGTGGGCCGGTGTTGTGCCCAAAATCGATTGGTTACCAAATGGTGGACGCAGGAGGACTTTAACAAGATTAGCACTTAAAAACAATTGTTTGTTTGCTCGAAACTAAAGTAAAGATGTGTCTCAGTTGAACTTTTCCTTAATCAATGCACTTTGATGGTCAAATCAGCTGCATTTCACCTGGGCATCGCGGTGAAATGCAGCTGATTTGACATTTTCTCCAGGAGTTCTGGAGCGAGACGAAGATGGCTTTGTATGGCAAGCCAAGTGTCTCATTAATAACCACTTTTACCTATTAATGGGACACTTGGCTTGCCATATTAATCGAGCATCCTCTAGTGGCCGAAAATGGTGGTGTTCAATAGTTTTCATGTCAGAATGAATGAAACAGTCAGATTTCAGACAAAAATTGGGTTATAAATATGGGGGAAAAAAACCCAAATACGCTGCTTTGCTGTATAAGTCGCAGGTCATGCTAATTTATGCAAAAAGCTTCAACTTACACAACAAATATTACGGTAGTGGTTGAGCCAGCTGTGACTATTGGAGACTCTTTGGCCATTCAAAATGTTGAGAAAATGCAGTTTCAGTGGATTCTGAGAGTTTGCAACCAAGAGAACAGAAACCTGTGTCTGACTTGTGCGTGGCCAACTGTTGAGACTAAAGTGAACATCACAGCCTTCTTCATCTGCATGGCTTTCTATACTGAACTGTAGGTCACGCATATTAATGTACTGAACGCCTCTCACACACACCTTTTTCATTCAACCTTTATTTAGGGAGGTTAATCCCATTGAGCCTCGAGGACTCGTTTACAAGAGTCAAGTCAAGTCAAGTCAGAGACCTGGCTTCATCAAAGAAGGATGACAACAGCGACAATAGACTTTCCTTTGACGATCAACAATGGACAATCATAAGAGGCATACAGAATTATTTTTAACAAGTTAAGAAAAGGTGTCAAAGTAGCAAAACAGACAGATAGAACAGATAAAACTGATAGATTCCACACATTGCAGCACACTACATGTAGGTGTATGTGTATAGACTTTGTTTATACTTTTATTTGTTTGACAATATTAAAATGCATTGGTTCTAATTGTAGTGCACACATGTAGTTAGCTTTTGTATATTTGATTCTGTCAAACTTTATGTGTTGGTTTATCTCTCGCTTGCCGGTGCTGTGGGGGAGTCCTTTGAACTGGGCTGAAACCATGGACTGACTGGCGAAGAACCATGAAGTCTCTTTAATTCTAATTCTTGTACAAGTGCTTTTGATTTGTGGTTTGTTTCTTTAGTTAACCTTATGTTTAGACATAAGCTTGGACTGGGCATAAACTCATCAATTTGATCAAAATCAATCCATTTCTCCAAGGTGAGTTTGTTCAAAGAGTTATCTATAACAAGGTGATATTTGTTCAAAACCTTTCCACAGAGCCACATCTCAAAGTACCTGAATTATTCCTTTAAATTACTCTGAGCTCATGGGCCAAAGAAACTTTACTCAGTGTTTTAACACCTTGGCAGCTGCACCCCCATGTCCATGATTTAATGTACTGGAGTAGACTTTGGAAATCAAAATAGTTGTATTAGGGCCAGTTTTTAATAATAATCCATCGTTGGTGTTTGGTTCTGTTTTTAAATGTGGACATCAGAGTCAGCTTCATGTTTTCTGTCATAAAGACGGCTCCTGTGCAGCTCTAGCTCTTTAGCATTGATAAAAAATTAACACAAAAAGGTGCGAGATGCCTTCAAGGACTCTTGCAAATGCTGTTCGTCAACTAGACGCCAACAGCTGCAGTTCCGTCAGACACTGCCTTTAAGATAATCTGCTGGAAGACGGGACACGCCTTCAATAGGCCAGTCCAAATCTGCTGTCACCAGTTTGTTCAATGTAAACTGATGCAATGTCAATATGCTCCAAAACATTATGAAGGCTCAAACTACCAAACCATCATCTCCACTTGTTCTGTAGTCGGGTCTCGGGGGCAGCAGCTTTAGCAGGGAAGTCCAGACATCTCCTTCCACAGCCACCTCTTCCAGCTCTTCTGGGAGGACTCCAAGGCCAACTGAGAGACGTAGTCCTGAGTATTCCCGGGGGTCTCCTCCCAATCTGACATGCCCGAACCACCTCAAGTGGCTCCTCTCGATGTGGAGGAGCAGCGGTTCTACTCTGAATCTCTCCTGATAACTGAACTTCTCACCCATACAGGTTAATTCCTCTGAGCCTCGGGGACTCATTTACAAGGGAGACCTGAACCGCCTGTATCCACGATCTCATTCTTTCGGTCACTACTCAGAGTTCGTGACCATAGGTGAGGGTAGAAATGTAGACCAGCCGGTAAACAGAGAGCTTCACCTTACAGCTCAGCTCCCTCTTCACCACAACGGACCGGTACAGAGTCCACAACACTGCAGACGCTGCACCAATCTATGAGTCAATCTCACGCTCCATTCTTCCTTCACTCGTGAACAAAACCCCCATGTGCATAATATTAATTAAACAAAACTTTACAAGAAGTTTGTGCAAGTAAAAAGGCTCAACTCTGAACGATGTCACACTCCTTTGTTTCATAGTGTGACCACTGAAACTGAGGCTTATTGTGAAGGGGGGCACCTTTTAAAGTGGGTCCCGACAGACAATACTTCAAGAACCGCTGAGTTCGACTGGGGCTCAGATCATAATAAACTCGGTGTCCACATCTTCTCAAAAAGTTTAGACTAAATTGAATCAAAAATATTTTAATATTCTCTAAAGGAGCTTGTGCTGAAATAAAACTTTTAATAAAAAATAATAATAATGAAGTATAGGTTTTTTTTTTTTTTAAATAAGGCCTCTCTCCTCACACAACAAGTGATTGGAAAAGAAGCATGATTATGAGTGGATTAAATTTTGATGCCAGCAAAAATTCCCTCTCCTAGTTTGTTAAAAAAAAAAAAAGGTTTAATTACACAATTATAGTTTTTAGACTGGAACGGAGCAGAGAGATTGAGCCCTCATGATCAATGTCTGCTCTGGTTGTCATTACGTTGATGAAGTTTTATTAAAGTCATCCATCATCAGCGTAATCAATTCAGATAAGAGACGGAGAGTCTGCCGAGGAGGTTCCGGCTCGTACGGAACCGGCGAGCTTCGCGTTTATGCGTTCATCGTTTCGGATCGCTCACCGAGCACGCCCAGGCGGTAGTTCATGGTCACCACGATCACGTTGCCGTAGGCGGCGAGGACGCTGGCGTCGAACATGTTCCCGGTGCCTTCCATGTAGGAGCCGCCGTGGATAAACAGCATCACGGGTTTCTTCCTGCGGTCACGGATATCTAAACACGCACAGAGAAACAAAAAGCAGGTTAGAAAGTCAATAAATGTGTTTACATCTCTCATATTCTGTTTGATCAAACGCCACGTTAGGCTATAATATACTGAATAAACAGCAAATTGTTCAGCTGGATCAAAACAAAGGACTATGAGTGGGTATAAAACGCCGTTCCATCCCTCCGGATGAAAGAAGCTTTATGTGATTTAGGCTTTAATCAACAAGAAAAGCAACGGCAAGAATCTGTTTCCTGGTGATTAAAGTTATAACACCTGCAGAAAATCGTTTGATACGAGGTTTGCTATTTTTAAACACTTTTCTTTCACATTAAAGACAAAAAAAACGGTGCACTTTTGAGCACAACGCACGAAAAACTTCACGTTGAATTGAATTTTCCTGCACTAGATGGAGGTTTTGAATGTGAGCAGAACATTAACAAAAGATAAATGTTTCGGTGTTAAAGTTTCATTTAAGTCCAACCCAAAAAATGTCCCCGCTCCAAAAAGAAAAAGGCGTTAATAATCTGTAATCTGGGATAAAAATAAGGAAACATGACGCCCAACGTTCAGAAGAGCTGCGACAGAAAAGATTAAAAACCAAAAAAAAAAAAGGCATTCTGCGTGCCGTCAGCAGATAATAGAAAGCCACCGGCACTTAAGACATGAAGTTTGGAATAAATTTGCCTAATTTCAGCACTTGATTTTGCACATTAGAGCCGGGAACTCCTATAAATACAAAGTGCAAACCGCTCCTGGCTGCATGGACAGCCGTGTTTGAAGGATTTCTAGGTCGGCTCCCCTGAGAGGAATCTTAGGAAAACAGAAGGTTTTATTAATGCTATCTGTTATGGACTGACACGAATCATTAGTGGGCGCTGCCTTGAGGTACAACATGGACACATAACAGAAATGTCTCATGGAAATGTCAAGTTTTATCATGGAAAATTAAAAAATAAAGGTTTAGGGAGGTTTTCATTCAATAAGTTTATTTTTCAACCAGTAACTTCACTTTAAAATCTCAGAACTCTTTCACTAATACATAACAATGTTTGATACCACTTTACAGTGAGGCTCCCATTATATATGGCTAATAAATCGTTTATAGCTATGTTATTAAGTCCGCTATAAACGCTTTGTTAAATCATTAATAATTGTTAATTATGCAGTAATTAAGGGTGACAGAGACAAAACTGACCATTTTCTTGCCAAATAGTGATCCAAATCTGTTCACCTATACATTTCATCTAGAGCTGTTATATTAAACATTTCAGACTACGTTACTACCTTGTAAGCACAATAAGCATTTGTAAACCCATTTTTTTTTAGGATATATTGCCGTATTCTTTGGACTATAAGGCGCACTGGATTATAAGGTGCATTTAGCAAAACAAAACAGTCAGATAAGTCAAATTTTATTCAACTCATTCATGATAACTCTCAACATTGTTCAGTTGTACCACATAAAATTGGTTTGAGGTCAGTAAGCACAACCAGAATTACCGTACTTGCCGTCGTACACATTGCACCGCCGTATAAGTCGCATCGGTCCAAATATGCCTAATAAAGTAGAAAATTCCATAAATATGTCACTTCGCCATATTAGTTGCATCTGTTATGTGTTTGTTATGCGTCACTGCTGACAACCTGGAAATGTGGGCCGGTGTTGTGCCAAAAAGTCCATTGGCTGTCAAATGGTGGAAGAATCTTCTGCAGCGAATCCAAAGAATCTGGCCACAAATACCGATCCATCCACCCGGATCCAGCAGATCTGGTGGGCCTCTCGGTTCTCTTGGGCAGAAGGACCACCCTAATGCCAGGCAGAATTCTTCCCTGAGCGATGGTCACTCCTCCCAGCAGTCCGCCGAGCTCCTCGTCGCCACGGACAGAGAGCTGAAGATGATGGGGGACGATCCCGGTCCTCCCGTTGTCACGAGCCAAATTTCCCACCGGCTCCAGGATCTCAGCGGTCAGGTACGTGAGCACCGCTGCCAGATTGATGGGAATTCGTCCATGGCACCTCCTTTTCAACTAATTTGAGATTTGGGGTTGTAGTTGAGGTATTATTGAGTTTTTGAGATGTTAATCAGCTGCTCCTGGTTGTTAAAACTACTGTGGTGTCATGGTTACGCGTCATGACAAATGCCCAAAAGCTGCACAGCATCCGATACCAGAGTAAATAATCATCCGAAGCGAGTGATTTACATCCAGAAAGAAGAGGAGTTAAAGTTTTCAAATGCAATAACTCAGAATGATATGCAACAGATCTGCTCCAACATGCAGCCGCCCCGAGCGGCGCGGTTCTGGAACTCTAAATTTCTAGAATTCTAGAAATGATGATCTATTAGAGGGAGTTGAAACAGCTCCTCAGACTCACCCTACACGGAGGCAGCTTCAGAAACAATAATGACGAGCAACAGCCCGGCGGTTCTGTGTTCACGTGCAGGACGGTCTCTGGCGGGCCCTCGCTGGCCTTTGAACCGCTCTCCCTGATGACTGCGGGGCTCTCCTTCCTGCCAGGAGCTGACGGCGGCATATGGCACACACGGGACTTGGGACGGTGGCTCAGTGACAGCCCCTGTTGGCTCCGGTGTGTATATGTATGCAGGCCCGAGGTTATGGGAGAGCAGCAGAGCAGATCAGCCACATAAATAACCATTACAGCATCTGCTACGGAATGGAAGAGCATCTGACTCGCTGTGAAAGCTTCCTTTGTGGACCTGAATATGTTGAACACCCACTGAAATATGTATTAAATGCTTCAGTGTGAGGATCCAGCAGGGCATCATACATGTATAGTCAGCTGTGACAGCAGAGGGGCTGTAACAGAAACACTCACTCTGAGGCCAGGCAGCTGCAAAGGAGCGAGTCGCCATGGCAACTGCTTCACTGAGACTTGCTTCTCTCTCTCTTTCTCTCATATATGTGGGCAAGATCTCATTGACTGTTGCCATAGCAACATATTGCTCTAGCGCATCTCAAGCCCTCTGATGCCCTTTGCCACGTTTCCAGGTTGGTCTCGTTTCGTTAGCGGTGAGCGCGCACACCTGCTGCACGCGAGCGCATCTCGGAACGGTGCAACAGGCGGCGATGACTGACAGCCACCGGCATCGGGGGAGACAGGATGCAGATGCACTTGCGTACACTCGCGAGCGCACGCACAATGCAGGCTGTCATAGTTGACCTGCAGACTCCGTGTCCACGGATCACTTACAGGGCATATCTCGGACTGTGGCGCAGTGACAGAGAGGAGCGAGGCCCCCCAGGGCTACAAGCTCTGCCCCCTCCCTTTTTCATCAAACTCCACGTCCCCCCAGCTCTCTCCCTGCCTCTGGCGTTGTCATGTTTCTACCTGAACCTTCAGCATGCTGTGCCTGTAGACCGGAGAGCGTTAGGCTTGCATTCTTTGGTTTGATCCCCATGGGGGACGACTTCATTTTAAACCAGAGTCAAACATTTGGATTTTCAAAATCTGTAGTTTTATGCTGAAAGGAAATTATCAACTCAGCTGGGAGAACTTTTTGTTTCTTTCTTTGGTTCTAAAAAAAAAAAAAAAAAAAGGCTAACGTGACAACATGATGTCCTGGTCAAAAAGGAGCATTAGGGAAAACAGAAACGTTTACAGAAAATCTGAACAAATCCTAGATCTTATTTGCTAGATTATCAACAGATGGTCTGCACGAGCTGATGCTTTGAAACAAAAGTTTACTCATGATACAAGAGGGCAAAAATCAAGTACAGGTGGTCCTCGGTTTCCGGCTGTCTTGGTTACCGGCCGTTTCGCGTATCCGCCCCCCGCCCCCCAGTGACGTCATCGGCCGAAACGGCAGTATTTCTCAGAAATTTCATTATTTTCTGAGTTTTTTTGTGTTTGTTAGCAAGTTAACTGCTCTAAAATACATTTTAGAGGTACAAAA
>JAVCKU010000161.1:2181366-2197034 GCA_032273985.1 Hypsolebias coamazonicus | reverse complement strand
TTGAAACAACATATTTTTCCCTTAAAATGATACATTCTCTCAGTTTAAACTTTTGATCTGTGATTTGTGTTCTATTCAGAATAAAATATTAGATGTTGGCACCTCCACATCATTGCATTCAGGTTTTATTCACTATTTGTTTCCAATTTTTTTAGAATCCGTTTTGTATTATGTCTGGAGTCAAAGTGACTGAAAGACCAGGAGAAACACTTCTTTTCAAAATAAAATTTGCCTTTTCAAAATACAATTTATTGGTATTTAAAGAATCCTTGAAATATTCCATAAATAGTTTACCGGTAAATGTAAAATGTAAACATTTAAGTTTAGTTTAAATAAAAGTGTGACTCCTCGTGCATGTGTTGGAACGACTCTCAGCTACTACCACATGGAACTTCACTGCAGGCTGCTGGAGGTGCAGCCCTGAGGTCAGCTGGCTGTGGCGGCCATATTGTAAAAGATGAAGTTAAAGACGTTTGAATACTTTTTGAGTTTCATTAAAACCTATTCAGTGGTTCATGTAATATTTTGCTGACAGACGCAGTCAAAACCTTCATCGCCTGTTTTGTTAAGGAGCAGAATCACTGAAGATGGTTTAGAGTTTGATTCCTGCATATTTAAACCTCGTTCAGATGTTTTCAGTTTATTTAGACTCTAAATAGACCAGACTGTGTCTCTGGTACAGTTTCATCTTTAAATCACTTCTTGGTCTGCTGCCTTCAGACTAACCTGTAGAAATAAAGGTTGAATGAATAAATCTTTACATGACCCTGATTTTTTTTTTAAGACCGCCATCTTAACAAGAACTCCCTAAAACAAGAGCTGTTGTCGTTCAATGAAAGCTTCCAGGTTAAATTAAATAAATTAAACAGAAATTCGGTTTGGAATAATAAAGGAGACAAGTGTACCTACTGTGCTGTATTTTCTTGTAAAGCAGCAAATGTTCAGGCTGTAATTGTGAGCTTCAGGGAAATTACCACTCCAACAATCCCCCAACAAAGCCCTTATGTTTGAAAGAATTTGAGAACTAGTTCTCCCTCTTTTTAAAAAGCTTTTTGTCTTGTAGAGCAAAACGTGGATAATTCCACAAAGAATAATTTGCAAAAGTAGCCACTTTGTTTGATCCTATGATCCACATTTAAAAATGGTGTCATTCGTGAATGAAAATTGAGATTTGTAAAAACTGTATCCCAAAGTGGAGACGTCTAACAGCCACCACTTTTAATTTATTACTGTCTACCAAGCCAACCTAGGTTTTGGAGTGGCAAAGAAGTACAAGCTACTTCACAAATGCCTTACGTTACATCCTGTAATGAGTGTACTCAGAAAAAATAATAAAAACAATATGCTGGTGAAGATTCTCAGTCATCCAGGACATGATAAAAATCAAAAAACGTTCAAAACAAAAACAACTGAGAAAGCTCTTTGGATGAAGAGCGAAACGTCTTCTGTTACAAATAAAAACAATGGTTTTTACCTAACTACCTTGACTTTACCTGATCGTGTTGCCAGAAAAATTCAACAGGCAACAAAAAAAAAAAAAAAGACAACTATGAGAAGAGCTCATCAGTGATGTAAAAAAAATTGAAAGATGTAAGGGCTGGTTTCAGAGAATCATCATGCTAAGCACATCCTTTTGTTGTATTTTATGTTTAATGTCCATCATATCGCAGCCTACTGACTGGTTATGTGTATTTCAGCATCCGGCTGAACGTCTTTCTGGATGGACATTCGTTTAAATAGAGTTTAAAAGGTAGTTTTAAAAAAATGTCTTGGATAGTCCACTTCTTAGTTCCCCAGTGTTTTATGTCATCTTTACGGACAGATAGGTAGTAATGATTCTTTGTTTCAGCTCAGTACTAAAGAAAATCCCTTTTAATATGAATCAACTCCAAGATCACCAGGAACTGTTAAGGCCTATTTAGATGATCTTTGCTTTAAAGTGGGTCATAATTTTTCTCTTATTTCCTGTTCATGGTGGAAAATCTTTCAGACCAAAGAAGAACCAAAAAGAAGAAGGAAAAAAAAAAGAGTTCGGATGTCTCTACCATACACTGATTTTACTAATGAACCGTCTTGTGTGATTCAATAGGTTTTGTACATTTTGATAGGCACAGACACATTAACTCTTAGGGCAGGACTTAGTACAAAAATGTGCTCATGTCTGTCACCAATGCCAACAAACCCACACACCCATCCACTCCCACCTCCACCAACCCCTTCAGTTTACTTACCATCCTCTGTGGGCACGTAGATATTGAGGTAAAGGCAGTCCTCGCTCTGGTTCTGGATGTATCCCGCCGCCACGTCCAGGTTATCCGTAAACCAAACGGGAAGCATGATCTCTGGCAGCACCCCGTGGATATTCTGTGGGCAAACCGGGGCAAACTGTGTGGCGTTACGGATCTCCTGCCAGGATCCTGGAGCTTCAGGTGGCTGAAAGCGACGGTCTCCAATGGGCGCCGTGGCATATGGCACACCCAGGTACTGCTCCACGGGGCCTAAAATCTCGTTGTTCAAGTCCTTCTTGATGCCTCGAAGCTTGCCGTAGTTGGTGCTGACTATGGGGTGTCTGGATGGATCCATCCTTTGGCACGAGGCCAGACTGATAAGCAAGACGAGGCCTAGAAGACTCATGAGGCACCAGTCTGTCAGGAAACTGAAAGAGCGTGTCCTGGACAACAAAGCCTGCCGGCTTTGTTTACTCAGAGTCAAAGGATGAGGTTCTGAGGCTGGAGTCATACTGCTCAGCCAACGGCTTCTAGTTTGTTCTTTCAAAAACAATGCAGACCCAACACGGAGAAAATACAGCGGAGCAAGAGAAAACAGCAAATCAGGTGAATTGGTGACAGTCAAGACCAGGCAGAAGGTATGGTGGAATATAAGGGTAGTTGGGGTTCTGGAAAATGGGGGGTGGCGTCTTGGTTTGGAGTCCAGGTCAATGATGAATCCAGTTAACAGCGATCCAAAACACTTTCCTAACCATGGTTCTGTTACGTTCCATACTGATCCGTCTTCTGCTATCCAGATAATTGGATTGATGACAAACTCTGCAGTAAGAGACAGGAGGAGGAGGAGGGAGGCGATTTAAGAGGGTGGTGATGAAGAAAGATGAGGGAGAAAAAGAAAAACAAGCGAGGTTAAAGCATAGCTGAAACACAAATAGTTCCTTTAACTGCTGCCAAGTTAAAACAAGAGACAAAAAAACAAATAAAACAACGATGAAAACCGTGAAATGAGAAGACTTTCTAAATCTAGAGGGCGTTAAGGCAGATTGAGCAAATAGGGTTCATTTTGGGAACACTTTGTGGTAATCAACATGTTTCACTTCACAAGACCGAAACATTTCTCAAACTTATAATAAAACAAAATACTTGTACAATATACAATACGTGTGAGACCATTTTAATATTTTTTTTGTGTGGAAAATTTCATTAATGCTTCATGCAGAATGGACATCTTTATGGTATTTTGCCCTGAAACTACAAACTGGACACGTTCACTGTAGGCTGGACCAAATCCTTCCTAGTGATCTGTGTTTAACATGCCAGCTCATTCCTTTATCTCTCCAAACAGATAACACATTCTGATGGTTGTTGCACTGTTACGAGTCTTCAATGGACAAAACTGCTCCCAATCCCTCTGTCTTTATTCATTTCCCGAAGGCTTCAAGGTTGCGTTTTAAAGATAAAAGTACAGTAGACCAGAGTGGCCAAAGAGTAGAGACCAGAGATTAGAGCAAGCCTTTCACTGCCCAGTAAGATCAAAGGTCAATAATGTGTGCCAGTAAGCAGCTTATAACAGGCTGGGATGGTTTCTGGTTATACTCAAAACACAAGGATGGTAACACACACACACACATACACAGGCACAGGCTCTGTAAGCCTTCACTGACCCACACATGAATGAGAGCCCACGGACAGAATATTCATTCATGTAATCTAATGCGGAAATGTGGAAATCCCTCATGTAACGGACCCAGAGTCAATAAATGCACGAGGAATGGACAAGATTATATCATCCTAACCTTGGTGTGTTTTGGTGCAGCATATTCAGTACTGAGCAAACATTTTAATTCACATCTAATTTTTTATCATTTCCTTCCAAATTAGTGTTTGTCAAACTCTGTTCTCTGTGGTATTTTTCATAGATTTAACTAAGGAAAAGTGAACAAACTGTGCCTTTGTGAAAGGCTGCTAGCAACATGTTACTAGCTAGCAGCTAGCTAGTAACATGTTGCTAGCTAACTAGAGAACCAGCTAGCTAGTAACATATTGCTAGCTAACTAGAGAACCAGCTAGCTGCTAGCTAGTAACATATTCTTTGCTAACTAGAGAACCAGCTAGCTGCTAACTGGCTCTCTTGCTAGATAGCAATACTAGCTAGCCAGTTTTTTTTTATTTTTTTATTTTTTATTTTACAGTATTTATTTAGTTTTTTTTTTTTTTTTTTTAACCAAATTATCCTTGCTACATGCAACACTGGTTCATCCCTTGAGTTAAGGAGTTTGTTTTGTGCCATAATAACTCATGGGTCAAAGTCAAGTAACTTAAACAAGAAAAAAATCATAATCTGAAATTTGTCAAGACTTGAACTGTAAATAAGTGAAACAGCAGCCATAGTCTAAAGATAAAATAAGAAACATCCTTAAGAACTAATAATTGAGATGGCTTAAGAAACATTTTAATTAAAAAAGAATAATTAAAGAAAAAATCTAAATAAAGTTTGTACAATGAGTTAAACAGATTTATGTGTACTGAAAATTCTGTTTTTTTGTCTAGCACCAATTCACAACAAATTTCAACTCAGGGCACTCAACTAAAACATTCACATGCATTATAAAATGCAAACTGGTAAAAGTTATTCCACTCAGGAAGCCAGCAGATCGTGCTGAATCTGCAATTCGTCGCAACCTTCCATCCCGAGCAGCACATTGGTGACAGTGGAAAGGAAAAACTACCGTTTAACAAAAACATTCTAAATTCCATTATGAGTTCCCTGCTTGCAACCTTGGAAATGAAGCAGAGGATGCTCTCACTACAAGGTTTGGTGTGCAAAACACGTTAATAATAATAATAATGTGTTATCATCATTGTATGTTCCCATACAATGGCAAAATTGGCTCTCTGGTTTTAACACATCCACCCCCAGGTGGAGCAGTGGGTGGCTATTGGGGGCGCCTGGGGAGCAATTGGGGATAGGGTGTCCTGCTCAGAGACACCACAAGATGTGCAATGACTGGGATCGAACCTGGGACTTTAGGGTCCCGAGTCGGCTGCCCTGCCTCTCGGCCCCCCAAGAAACTACAAAACTACAACTACAAAAGTTAACTACAGAATGCACAAGCACAAGTTACTCTGGTCTACAATTCATCCAAGACTTCTGCTTTTGCTTCCACAAAGAATGCACACTGAGGTAGGCAACAGTTACCAATATCTGAGTGCTGCATCACCCAACTGGAAGATTGAAAGTCATGTTTCTCCATCTTGCCTCACTTGCAAAAACATCTGACAGAGCAGCTCCAGAAGACAGAGTGTGGATGGAAATTAGAGATGCGAAGACACAATTCAACACTCAAAACAAAAAGATCTCAGCTCTACTGTACCGAAAGCAGATCAAACCATAGCTTTAAAACCAACGAACGTATTAAACTGTAATTTTAGTGCAACGCTACCGGTACTCCCCTCACAAACACATGCACAGCAAAACACAAGGAACAAAGAAATAATACGCTTTTTTAATTCACTTTTACACATTCCTTTCTCGGCTGATGGCATAATTATCCATTTTAGTGCCATCATTAATGGAGCTATTGCCTTACGTACGTCCAATGAAGCACTTCTGTGTTTTTGCTGTTATTTTCCCTCCACCTCTCCAACTGCCATTAAAGCCATTTGAAAATGAAAGTAGGAGAGTTGGGTATCCCGAGGATAGACAGCAGATAATTGGAGTCTAAAGACTGAGGAGCAGATACTACCAATGAGGCTCATTCGTGTAGCAGTAAAGTTTATGTATAACAAGCTCTTCGAGGGAAGGATATCCTTGGAAAAGTGTGGTGAAAACAGATTCCTTCGGACCATTATAATTGCTACCCGGTCCGTAGCGTCTGTAATTGCTCATTGTCTCCTTGTGCAGGGGTGGGTTCTGACTAAAAATACTGGCGTCAGCCTTTGTTCTTCTCAATGCGGACTTTGCTGTACTGCCCACGTGTCCATGTGTGTCTGGATGTATACATGCTCTCAGAGAAGCAGGGCAGCACAACACACACTCATTAAACCATGGAAACTCTAGAGGTCGGCCTGCTTTGAGCCAAGTGCCTCACCACCAAACACATACACACACTTTCATGTATAAAAGAGACTCAGAGATCTAGCGATGAAGACAGGAGGGAGGAAAAAAAGAGAAACAAACGGCAGGGAGATGAAAGGTGGAAATGCAGATTGAGAGGAAACAGGTCCTGTTAATGAATGGTCCTTCAGCGTCCTCACGAAAGGCAACACAAGCGCTCAAGAGTCTCTGGAAGTGGACATTAATAGTCCCAGTCCCAAGAGCTGGTGAAGGAGGGGGGGTCAAGTGGACTCCCCCTTTTTTTAAACTCACCCCTCAAATGTGAGTAGAGGCAGAGGTCCTAATAAGTTAGAATCTCTGGTAAAAAGCCAAGACGCTGGCAGACTTGAGTCTTCCTGGAAAGACCTCCAGATTTTCTGGGTACATCTGAGGGTTTAATTGCTAATTGGCTCAATTAAATGGCCTAATTGGTCCAGCTTCGCATTGAGCGGCGAGGAAGCTTAAGTGATTGATGAAGCAGAGACGAGAGGGGAAGGTGCTGATGGGAGGAGAGCTGAGCGATGCAGTGCAGTCAGATAATTCACTGGAATGTTCTGCATTTTAGCCTCATACGCTCATGCACGGCTTCGAGGAGCAGGTTGCTCTAAAACAAGAGCATCGCGCATGCACCTGGAACTTTCACACGCATACACACCGATGCACACTCATCCATGATTCATGTCGGCTTGCAGAAAGTTTTCTTCAACCTCCCGGGAGGGGAACCAAGAGGAGGAGGGAGACCGCACAGGTCGCTCAGCAGAAGACCACAAAAATAAACCGTACTCACTTGGCCCGCCTTTTTCTTATTTGGTATTTATGATCTCAATGAGGAGTACATAAAATCCTGTGGGAAGGAGTTTGGAAAGATAAGAAGATGCTGCTTTGAGTTCTTTACCAGCCTCTTTACTACTGCGATGGGTTTATATACCTCTGTGTCACAGAGGCTGAACGCAAAACAATGCAATAAACCTGTTTCATGGCAGATATTTATACCAAACATAGAAGGACTAGTTATGGTACATTAAACAAGAGCAACATTCTTATTCTGCATGATGGTTATCTGCAGAACTGTGTTAAATCTATTAGTTCAGAAGTCTGTGTGGAATAGATACAAAAGCAAATTAGTTTGGCATACAACCTTTGGGTTTATTTCTGTCATGTATAATCTTGAGGGACTGAGGATAACGATACATCGAGCTCAACACTAAGACAACATGACAATAAAACTAATCATGAATAACAATCCCAACGGGATTAAACCACACAGAGAATTTATACCCGGGACTCTGGAAATAGATCGATGATGAATGTTCCACCAATGCAAGGGCAATTATAGGAGGCTGTCACCAGCTGTCATTGTCAGACTTTTTTTTTTTTGATGACTACTAATGGAAATATCCTCGGTGTGCTCTATCAGTCTCCACCTGAGCATAGCTGTGCCTACTGAGAGAGAAATTTCAAACAAGCAGGCTTTCCCTGGAGATAACTTCTCAGTTCAGCACCTTCGGCTCCTGTTTGGGTAAGTTAACCAGCTGCACATTGCTCCTCGGAGATCTGTCTTCCAGGTATTTATTTTATTTCTTAAGTAGGAATGCAAAGGTACTACATTTTCCCCAATTGTGCACAAGTACTTAATTCAATTCAGTTCAGTTTATTTATATAGCACCAAGTCACAGCTGAAGTTATCTCAGGGCACTGAACTGTATACTGTACATAGGCCTGTCATGATAAACAATAAATCAATTAATCGCAATGAAAAGTTATCAACCTTATTTTCATGTATCAGCTTTATCTTTTCTTCGTGTCTCTCTTTCTACTCAACACTTGATGACAAAAGGCTCAACTCCGGTGTTCTTCACTGACCTCACCCTTTCTCTTTTTGCTTTAAAATCCATTTTAATCGTCCAAAATCACGTTTTTCGATCTTTAAAAGCAGCTAAGCTGAGAAGCTAAGCTACGAACTAAGCTAACAGGCCGACCTCAGGGGAAAAAAAACCCTCCATCTTAAATAGGGATGCACTGAGCCACTTTTTTCACTTCCGATACCGATGTCTGAGGTTTAATGTTGGTCGATACGGATACGATATCGATACGATACAGAAAAGGTGCTGAATTCCGTTCAGCAAACTCAGCATGCTCTTTAGGGTGAAATCTCTGGAGATGCTTGATTAAGTTGGTAGTGTTATAGCTGGAAGTTTTAGTGCCACCTCTTGGAACTGTTGCTGCGCACGTATTGCACGTAGCTGTCGAATGTGTTGGCCGAGGTAGTGTGCAATAGTCCCAGATGGCTGATCCTTTCGCTCGCTCCATTTTGAAAACAATCTGTGCGGCAAGTTCGCTAGCGCACAAAGCACAGAATTAGAGTGAATAGATCTGCCCAGTCATGGATCAGTCACATTGTCACGATAGTCGAGCCAGAAGTTTTTACGATATCGGGACCAATACCAATATTGGTATCGTATTGGTGCATCACTAGTCTTGCCAAAGCTCCAAAATTCATGGTTGAAACATGTGCAGTCTAAAAAGTTGTTTTTCATTGCAAAAAGAAGCTGAGAACTTGTTTACTTTTTTTTTTAATTAAAAGCTTTGTGTGACAAATGCTAAAGAGCTCAAACCACACAGAGCGTCCGACATTTTGAAAACCGAAAAACAAGAACGAGACCGATCATGTCACGTCAAGGGGCCTCCCTCCCATTTTTCTTAAAGAGACACTCTGCTCACTCCCTCACCATCCGTTCTGTTTCACCCACTAAGCAGTACACTCCATTACCATCTTATCACCAGCAAACTGGTTGGTCCACTAAAAGAGTTTACTGCTTAGTGGGGGAAACAGTTTACTTGGGACTCCTCAGACTGATGAAGCCCTCTGGACAGAGGGTGAAACGTCTTTCCACAAAAAAGAAACTGTCCAGATGACCTGACTGACCAATACTGGATATGTGTGTGTATATATGTATGTACGACTGTATGTATGTATGTATGTTTATATGCAAGTACCGTATGTTCATGCGTATGTATGTATGTATGGGTATACGGTTGTATGTTTAGGTGTATGTACAAGTAGGTAAGTTGGTTGGACGGATGGACGGACAGAGGAATGGACAGATGGATGAACATTTACAAAATTCTTTAGACGTGACGGTTTTGGGCAAACTTTGTAAATGACGTTCAGTAGAAAGTCGTGTGACAATTCAACGTCTTGTGTGATCAGTTAGGTTGCACAGCACGTGTTGGAGATGAGGCCCAGCAACTACCACGTCAAATATTAGATCATAATCTGTCAAATTCGCTGAGTGACTCACATGGTTGTGTTTGCCACGGCCCATTAGCGGCGGTGGTCGACTTCAAACGTTAACCGGTTGCAGCTGTATGTCCATTGGCTATTTTTAAAACCCATCCAATGGTTCATGAGATATTTTGCCTACAGACTCGCACACAAAAAAAAAAAATCTTGATGTTACTAAACTTCTTTTCTGTAAACCGTTTCTGACGCCACCTTCCAGCTTCCTGAGCACATTCCCAAACCCACCAGTAACGACTTTAAGAGAGTCGCCTCCACCACGGCAGCAGATTCTCCACCAACAGCCTCGCCTGTAATTGCTTCTCACCTCTTTCTCCTGTATCACCAGCCGGACTGACACAACACTTAGTGCGCTCAACTTAATGACAGATAATAAACTGACTTTGACAGGCTGAGGAGCTGGCTAATAGCTGGAATCCACGGGAAGGTGAGGTTAGTTGAAGTTACTGCCTTTTAATGGAGTCCTAGTCAGGAGGATAATTCAGAAATACTGAGCATTAAGTAGAACTTTAACTTTGTCAACAAAAGCATGCACTTAAACGCACCGCAGTCATTATGGGCTGAAGGCTGACATCATTTGTTTTTATACCTAAAGATCAATACGCATGTGTTAGAGCAACTCATGTGGCGGGAGTTTGAGGCATTGGTTGCAAAGTCATTTTTGAGTGGATGCCGGATTGTTCAACAACAAAAAGCCGTTTCGTCTCGTCAGATTCCTCAGACTTGCCGGTACATAAACCGGACTGGAGCGTTTGTGTGTTTTGTCATCCAGATGACAGCGTCTGCGTGGGATCTGGACGGACAAGAGCCAGCGGGCAGGTCAGAACTGGCTCCGGCTGCTGTCACTCTCCATTTTTACTTTGTCGTTATCTTCCATCTGTGTTTGAGAGACGGGCGTCGTTACAGTCAGAGCAGCTGAAGGAAGGACACATGTCGAGATACAAGTCCTGAGCCGTGCACGGCGTTTCCACTCAGGCCGCCAAGATTTTGTGTGATTTACAGTTCATGTCCAGTTCGTCGTCATGCGCACGCCTCGTTGATTTATAACCTGAGGCAAACAGCAAATATGTATATTTTTAATTACAAAATCGCAAATTAGCAGCTCTCCTCATTTGCGTGATCTCTTTTCAGCTACTGTTCTGGTTTTGCTTTTCCGCTCTGCAGCAGTTTTTCTTGTAAAAAGTTGAATTTTTTTTTTTTTTTTTGCATCCTGGTTTACAAAAAGTAATGGAAAAATGTGAAGCACTCGTAAAATAATCAAGTAAAACGGCTATTTATACAGTTTTAGTTCAAGTGGCCTCTTTGTATTCTGGTCCGTTTTCTGTTGACGTCGCTCACATTTTTCTTATTTTCAGCTCTTTCATGCGTTTTCTTTACCTCGTTGAAAACATTTCAATCTCAAACGTCATCCCAGCTTAAATAAAGGTTGAACAAAAGAAATGAGTCGTTAAGAATTGACTAATAATAGACTCTCCCCTCCACACACACACACACACAAAGGAAAGCAGACATCTTTAGGTAATGTTTTATATGAAAATAAAGCAGAAGTTGATTTATTTCAACTAAATACTTCAAGTTAAAACTAATTCAATTGCTCCGACTTCACGCTGGCTTCAAACAGAACTGGAACACCTCCGCTGGTTGACGGCGTCTAACATTGTTACATAATTCAATGAATGTGCTCCGTTTTATTAAATATCGTATATTTTTAGGTTAAAATCTCTGAGAGCAGACGTGCAAGCAATATAAAAGTTATTAAAAATGAATAACAGCATCACCAAACAACGCGTCACACGCCCTTCAGCAGTCTACGTCAATGGCCCAGACAAGAGATGACTTTGTCTGTTTGACCTTGATGGTGACCTTGACCTTGAATCTGGGCTGATGAAATGTGCACACATCACTCAGTCTCGTGATGATGCACAAGTGTGGAAAGTTTCTTTAAATGATCTCGAGAAGATCAGAAGTTTGGGCCCGGACAAGAAAAGTTTACAGACGGAGACGAGGCCACGAAACTGTCCAACCGTCTGTCCATCCATCCCTTCATCCATCCATCCCTTCATCCATCCATCCCTTCATCCAAATTCCATCCATCCCTCCATCTATCTGACCGTGCATCTGTCCTTATCTGTTCATCCATCCATCCATCCCTCCATCTGTCCATCCATCCCTTCATTCACCCATTCATCTGTCCATCCATCCCTGCGTCCATCCATCCTTCCATCTATCCCTCCATCTATCTGTCGTCCATCTGTCCATCCATCCCTTCATCCATCCATCTGTCCATCCATCCCTTCATCCATCTGTCCATCCATCCCTCCATCTATCTGTCTGTCCATCCCTTTGCCCATCCATCCCTTCATCCAAATTCCATCCATCCCTCCATCTATCTGTCCGTGCATCTGTCCTTATCTGTTCGTCCATCCATCCATCCCTGCATCCATCCATCCATCCCTTTATCCATCCATCCATCTATCTGTCCATCCATCTGTCCATCCATCCCTTCATCCATCCATCCCTTCATCCATCCATCTGTCCATCCATCCCTGCATCCATCCATCTGTCCATCCATCCCTCCATCTATCTGTCCATCCATCTGTCCATCCATCCATCCCTCCATCCAAATTCCATCTATCCTCCATCCATCCATCTATCCATCCATCCCTCCACCTATCTGTTCGTCCATCTGTCCTTATCTGTTCATCCATCCATCCCTGCATTCATCCATCTGTCCATCCATCCCTCCCTCCCTCCATCCATCCATCCCTCCATCCCTCCCTCCCTCCCTTCATCCATCTGACCATCCATCCATCCCTCCATTCATCTCTCCATCTATCTGTCGTCTGTCCGTTGATCTGTCCATCCATCCATCCATCCCTACATTTATTTGTCCGTCTGTCTGTCCATCCCTCTATCCAGTCCTCCATCTATCTGTCAATCTAACCCTCCATCCATCTGTTCATCCATCCCTCCAGCCATCTATCCATCACTCCCTCTCTCCATCCATCCCTCAATCCATCCACCCACCCATACCTCAATCAATCCATCCATCTGTCCATCCGTCCATCCATCCATCCATCCATCCATCCATTATCTTTACCTGCTTCTTCCTTTTCAGGTCATGGGGGTCACTGGTGTCCATATCCAGCAGTCCATAAAATTACAAAAACAAATCTATATTTTGTTTTCTGACAGTTTTGAGTTGCATAAAAATATATTGAATTTAAAAACGTTATTCTCATTTGTTTTAAACAAATGGACCCTCTAAGCTTTTATTCTTTCAGAACACCTGGGTTACTTATATCCAACAATTACAAATGGCGGCTTCTTGGATCAGATAAGCAAAGCGTTAGAAAGTTGAGGTGACGTGTTGCCTCCTGTTTCAGCTTGAACTGTGTCCATTAGCTGTGTCAGCCATCTTGAATTGGATTCACTCCAAAAGTTGAAGATTTGGATGTTCATCCAATGATTATCCTGAATGTTTCATTGAATTCCACCCAGTGGTTCATGAGATGCTTTGCCAACAATCACACACATGCACAGAGTGAAATTTTAGTAACGTTTTGCAGAAACAGATGAATTTTCAGCGTTACTACGAGCCGCAGCTGCAGCAGTGATGGATGAGCGGGACGTGCTGTTCATGAACGTGTATTTAGGTCACCGAGAAGACATCTGCCCACGTGAATTCTGAAACTAGTGCCTCGAAAAACAAACAAAAAAATTTTGTTCTGTGATGCGGAATCGCCGCAAGCCGCCGACTCGTCTATCGCACGTCTATTTGTGTCCAGGGTTTATTGTCGTCTCGGCTTGCAGCCTGTTTAGAAAGCAGACTGGTGTGACGGTGGGAGACAATGGGCTGATGGACTGCCAGCTACAGTTCAGACACAATGGGAGGCTGCAGAGACAGACGGGGGAGAGTCCAGGAGCTTTCTCTGACTGAACGAACACGCAGTCAGGAGGAGGTGGGCTGCAAAGTATGACTGTTAAGTACGTGAGGGACGGGGGGTGTTGGGGTTGAGGATCGACGAGGCGTACAACTGGAAACGATGTGTCTCAAAGAGTTAAAAGCAAATAGTTACAGGGCTTTAGTTCAGACAGGGAGCAGTGGTGCTGGTCAGTGCGTAGATGGTGGATGCTGAGGAACACAGAGGGGTACGGGGTGGGAATTAGGCTGCAGCGTATCAATGACAGACTGGCAGCAACACGTGAACACAGTCCCGAGCAGCTGCCACGCTCTGTCCGTCTGGTCATCATCCGCCACCAAGAGACGAGGCAGGGCTGTGACGTTCCTGCTCATGTTTGTTTGTCTTCACCAGGGGTGTCCCATCCTGGTCCTCCAGATGTGTTGGAGCAGAGAAACATCTAAAACATGCAGCATAGTGGCCCCCGAGGATCAGGACTGGAAGCCTATGCAGTTCGCCAAACATCTCATGCATTACTGAACTGATCCTAATGAAACCATGTTCGGTGTACAAGTCGTGGGGAGTCAAAGCGTCAGTAGTCCTGGTGGTCATTGGACCCCTTAGTGCTGTGACCCCCAAACTGGAAGAGTGGCTCCAACAGATCCCAGGAACAACCTCAGAGATCTCTGTCCAGAAGCGTGCAGTCCTAGGAACAGCTAAGATACTGAAAAGAACCCTCAAATTCTCAGGTAGAGGACCTGAGTTTGAAAGTAAAACAGAAACACCCAAGTTGTAGAGTAGGGCGAGCTACAAGCTGTGTGGGAAGATCAGGGGTTTAGAGTTCAAATTCCAGTGCCAATCTCTGAGCAACCTCTGTTACATAATGTGCGAGAGACATAAAAATGAGGCCATGCCAGCTCAGATGTGGCATGGATTAACAAGGACCTTGTCAGATGTTGGGGAACCAGGACATCCTGATGATAAATGGGCTACTGAAACAAGACATGCATGGACAAGGCTGTTGGAACACTACTATATGAACAAGTTTAGAGGGGGGGGGGGGGGGGTTATGGAAGGGATGTGGGGAATATGGAAAATTTGATCCCATCATCCAGATTGAGTCAGAAACAACTTTGAACAAGAGAAAAAAAATGCTATCACACCTAGAGATAGACGAGGCACAACAATAGCTCCAAGCTAGTCCAGACAAGTGATTAGGTCTTGACTTGTCCTGAGGTCCAGACCTGATCCCCAGGGGATCAGGATCTAACCCTTCTAGCGTTTCTCTGGTTCAGTGAGGAGGACCACCGAGGAAGAGGACAGTACCTTTCGAGCCTGAGCGAGGACTTTACAGGCGTCTATTACAAAGGTGAGCGACTTCATCTGCAGAGCTTCATTAATAGATGACACTTTGTTTTCCAGGCTGGCAGCAAAATCCTGCAACACAAAACGCCACAGGTAAAGATGAAAACAAGAAGTGGTTCTTCTTCTGGAGATTGACAGACAACACATCCTGATTGCTGCAGGAAATCACTGAAAACATTTGAAGGAATTCCACAATAAGAGCCCTACTGTACTGATTTAATTTTACGTTGGTGCTCATTGGTGGCTCAGTTGGTGGAGCAGTTGCCTCTCAGTGTCACTGGTTTAAATCCCAGCCCGGGACCTTTTTGGGTGGAGTTTGCATGTTCTCTCCGTGCATGCGTGAGTTTTCTCCGGGTACTCTGGTTTCCTCCCTTAGACTAAAAACATGCATGTTAGGCTGACTGGTAACTAATGCCCTTTTTCCACCACTCCTACTCAGCCCCAAATCTGCTCAGTTCGCTACGGTTTGGGCACTTTCCACGTACTTTTTTAGCTGATTCAGCCCTTTTTTTTGTCCCTGCTTCTCTGGTGGGACTGTGCGAGCTGAGTCGGGACATAAACGTGACGTCAGAACACTGTCAGTCACTGATTGGTCAGGGGGAGGAGTCACTGGATCTCACAAACTTTTCACCGAACCGCCATTTGCAATTTCTTGGAACTCGGAGCAGCAGCTGGATTTATTTTTAAGATTTTAAAAACAATTAAAGCCGCAAGCGGCGTTGAGGCCCTCGCAGCAAAGCGCCGCTCCGGCCTTATTGCGGCGACCGCGGGAGCTG
>JAVCKU010000161.1:2088801-2099416 GCA_032273985.1 Hypsolebias coamazonicus | reverse complement strand
AACAATATTATCGTTTATCGCAATAACTTCTGAGACAATTAATCGCCCAGCTAAATTTGTTATCGTGACAGGCCTATTCACACTGTGCCCCGGTCTGGACATTGTGTGATATATTTTCTTTTTACCTCCTCCACACTCTTGTGTTTTGTTTTCCTTATGTACTTTGTATGTCTGTATGTAATAAGTCTCTCTTGTAAATGAGTCCTCGAGGCTCAATGACAACTAACCTGTATAAATAAAGGTTGAATGAAAAAAATTAGGGATGCACAATATTATCGGCATGGTACGGGTATCGGCTGATATTAGCGGTAAAATTCAATATCGGACATCGACCATTGCATCAAAATAACTCACCGATATAAAAGGCAATGTTTTTGTATGACAACCCATTGACAAGGATGCCTGCAGCGGCAGCACAATGTGCTGATGTCACGTGCACCTACCTGATCTGATCACGGCAGAGAAGAAAATTCAAAATGTCAGCGGTGCAGAAGGGGTTTTTTTTTTGTTTGTTTTTGTGGCGAGGATGTCGGATTCCAAAGATTTTTGGACTACGTTGAGCCTCGCTACATCGTCCACAGTCGGAGATATTTTTCCGACGAAACCTCAACCAAGTTACAAGCCATCATTTCCGACATCTGAGAAGCTAATAACCTATAGCACTTGGATGAGTTTTACCACAGACACCAAGTGTTAGCCTCATTAGCATGATTAGTCTTACGGAACAATGGATAGACAAAAACTTTGAACTTAAAAAGTCTGTCCTTCATGCACAAGAGTACAGAGGATCCCACACTGCAGCTTGGAACCTGGAACAAGCCTCCACAAGTGAGACAGCATCGCAAGTGACTAATGTTAAATAACATTTAACTCTTTTTAAATGTAATATAAGTTAAAGTGCTATGCATATCATATGGCTGTTACTGAATATGTCACCAGCTCTTACAGATGTTACACAATTGTTTTAGCAATTAAGCCTAAATAAGAGAGATATGTTCTGACAAAGGAACGTATATTAAATACTGGTATCGGTTATCGGCCAAATAAGTTTTAACATATTGGCATTTTGGATATCGGCCAAAAATCCAATATTGTGCATCCCTAAAAAAATTTTTTTTTTTAATCTGGATATTACGGTAATTTAGTTGTAGCACATCAGAAGAGGAGGATAAGGGGGAGTCTGTCTTGGCACTCATTCAGCTAACAGGTGAATCTGGTTCTCCATATTCGAGCTCTTTACAGACATACATGAAGACACAGGCCTGTACAGTATTATCACTGGGATGAAACCTTCTACATCTTTATTTGTCTGTGATGCAGCACGCTCTGACCTGCCAGATTACTGCAGACACTAAGTTACTAAAGATAAAAATAAACCTCCTGCATGCACAACAATATTAAATGTCACGGTTTGATACGTACAAACACAGGAAAGATCAAACATCTAAAACCTTTGGCTGTGGAAGAAAACTTCTCTGTTTTAAAGAAATCTGTCTACATGTTATTTAGCTCTCACAGAATTAAAAAAAAGATTAAAAACTAAACATCTGAAGCCTGACAGGACAGTTCACTCAACGTGTCACAAACGAACAACAGCTAATATTACACCATCTCTTTCCAGACACTTCACATTTCCATTTTCTGCCTGAAACGGCCTCCTATTTGAGAGTGCAAGGGAATTTTTATTAATCACAACGAATCATTAGTGCTGTGCAGGTTGATCACTGTGTTTGTTGCACAGAGTTACTGATTGGAAAAGAAAAAAATAAAATAAAATAAAAAAAACGGTTCAATCAAGACGCCACTGCTTGTGGTTGCATCGGCAAACAAATCCACAAAAACGTCCACAATCTGCTTTTCAACGCAAATCAGAGCAATTATGAATGTCTACATCAAGACCCAATAAAATGGATTAACATAACGAAGCGCTGCCTTTTAATCCTAAAAATACACTTCCTAATCCTAACCAAGAAGTATCAAGGTTCATGCTCAATAATCCAGGTAGAAAAATCCAACAAAGTAAAGTGAGGTCCTCACGTTTCATCTTTCATCCAAAAGACAAACCACTTTGGCCATGACTGCCTCACACGAGTCCGTGAAGTAGAGGATGGACTCCAGAAACCATCTGAGCACCATCAAACTGGTTGACCCACTATGTGAAGGTACTATTTATAAGACTGAGTTTGTTGTGGCTCCTCGGGTCAAAATGACCCACAAGGTCTCAGGGTTGAGGCTGAGGTCTTGTGGTTCATTTTGACCCAAGGGCAGCAGGAGGATTAAAACTTGTGGATGAAGTCCAAGGTAACTCAGGTAACTTGCCTTGGCAGGGCGCTCAATCTCTTCTGTGTTTTTCGACGGGTGATGGACACAGATACATACCTCTGAGTTGTGCGCCCTTTATTTCAACAGTTGTCGACTGGGGGAGGAGGGGTAACTGCTCAACCTAAGGTAGACATAGCGCAACATCTGTAGCTTTTTTAGCTAGCGCGTCTGTATTACGCACAGCTAGTTTAGTCAGTGCTTAGCCATGTCAGTGCCAGCAGTTGTCAACGGGGAGGTACAGTTTGGTAGCCAGGGCACTCTTTGTATGTAGGGGAAACATTGACATCTTACAGTGACGTGGAAAAAAAAAGACATACAGCAGTTGTTTCATTATCCAAGTATGATAGTGTTTGATTTTTAATCACGCCTTCTCATTTCACTTTAGTCTTATAAACTGACACTGTGTTAAAGTTACGGCTCCTCTAGTTTCAGTGGACTTGATAAAACCGTTGTTGGCTGGAATATGTAAAGATTGTTTTCTTGGCGCCGGTTAACTGGCTCGCGTGTCCATTTACATTGCCAAGATCGGTGTAGGGAAGCAGCCAACGTACGACGCTACATCCATACATCCGAGCCTCCGTCCTCGTCCTCGCAGACCCTAAACGCAGCCCATATCCCTTCATCCAGACTGCATCAAGGAGTTGCAGCGTTTGCCAGCTCTTCAGTCATGGCGCGCTTCTTGGTTTCTTGTTTTTAATCCAAATATATCTCAGCTCCTTTGAATTCTTTGGCTCTAAACTTAGAAAGTGAATATCTTCCATTACTCTTACTGCCAAGGAGTTTTGATGCTGTCCATGTTTCAAGTTAGAATTTCTCTTTTTTGTCTTTTTCTCCATGTCTTAGTTTAACGTCTGGTAAACGGAGCTTCATTGGTGGACCATTATTGTGAAGATGCTGTTTGTTTTTTAACCGTCAAGCAAATATTTTACTATCCAAATGACTGGACTATTGAAAATTCTTACCTAAAATAGAAAATAGGGTGAAAGTTAAGTTTTTGTTTTGTTTTTTTGGACAGATTAGCAGTTTTTGACACCCTGAGAATGATAACCTTGGTGACATGGAGTGATTCAAAGATCTGGACAAGTCCAAATACCTAAACACATTTGCAATTACAGTACATTTAGACTGTTTTCCTAAATAAGACATTAATGAAGTAACCCTTCAAGTTTGTAAAGTAAGATGCTAAATATGACTAAATTAAGTCGACTGTTAGATGTCGTTTCATTTTTCTAACCCCCTCCTTCCACGCATCGTCACCACGACATTTAGTTTCCTTTCAGCTGTTTGTGTTCTTCAAACGCTCAGCTCAGCGGCAGCTTCGGCTACTTTGATCTTCAGGAATATCATCAGAGAAACAGCTGCGACGTCATCCCTTCTGACCTTGTTGCTGCATTTATTTACACCACATTTGCATATAGATATGGAAAAAAAACCACCGCCACAGGCTGTGCAGTTTACCTGCTGGTGATGTGCGAGGCAGAGACTTTGCTCAGTCATATCCAAACCAAATGTGGTTTTGTTTGCATTTTTTGAGATTTATAAACTGTTCGGTAGACCGCTCGCAGCGACACAATCCGTCTGATCCATCGATGCACGAGTTGCAAAAACAATTCCATGAGTTTTCCCCATTTCATTAAAACAGATGAGCTTTTACATCTTATTTATAATTACGATTGAAAATGTGTTTGTTGACCTCTTGAAGTACTCCTGTCAGTTTTGCAAAACAGGCCATGAAAGTAGCAATAATCAGTAAACATTACTTATGTTAAAACAAAGAATTTCCCCAATGTTTATTTCATGGTGGAGGGAAGGATGTACGTAAGTTTGATTTGTTTAGTTGGTTCTATTCTTGGTAAATTTTGCTTCAACGTCGTTCACCGTTTTCCTTTTATATTTACCTTTTTCATCAAATGGCCAAAGCTTTTTAGCAATACCTGTTTGAACGTCTGTTTTTCCTCATCAAACAAGAGCACCACATACATTACATTATACACCCATAGTGGCATTGACAAAAAAGACAGGCAAAAGAACTGCAAGTGGCAGAAATGAAGATGTTGAGGTTCTGCTTAGGAGTGACAAGGATGGACAAGATTAGGACAACTGGGGGATAAAGTTAGAGGCCAGACTGAGATGGTTTGGACATGCCCAGAGGAGGGACACTGGTTATATTGGTAGAAGGATGTTAGAAATGCAGCTGCCAGGAAAAAGACAAAGAGGAGATATGGGGACGCAGTTAGAGAGGACATGAAAGTAGTTGGAGTGAGGACAGAGGATGCCGAGGACAGAATGAGAAGGAAAAGGATGACTTGCTGTGGTGACCCCTGAAGAGGGAAAAGCTGAAAGAAGAAGAAGCTATTATACATCAACAACATGGTCTGGAAAATACCTTGTTTGACATTTGACTGTGCTTTGTGACTTTGACTTTGGAGCTAAGGTGTGAAAAGTGTATGAGACACACCATCTAGTGATGATGTATAAGTGTGTAAAGTTTCATTAAATTATCTTGAACGGGTCAGAAGTTACGGGCGGGACCTCCAGAGACCATCCGATTATACGTACAGCTGTTCGTAGGACGTATAAAAATGATATTTCTATTCCTAATCCACAGTTAAAAGATAAGAGGCAAACACATCGAGTGAACTGGGTACATTTTGCAGAAAACATTTGAGTTGCTCTGGTCAGAGCCTCGGGTTTTAAAAGGTTTTATTTTTGCAATGTGGACACGTTCATGGCCGGAGGATACGCTGTGCACAAAACTCGTAAACAATTAGCCAAGACAAGACAAGGCACAACTCCAGTCACATCAATAAAAAGTTCAGCGTCCATTAACCCTCTGAGTGTGATCGGTGGATCAGTCCACAGGGGTCAGAAGTTGACAGAATAACGGCCAGTCCTCAGTTTATAGACCTCCTCCCTCCATTACTCCACCCAAGTTACAGATGACCTTTGGTGTCCGCTAATGGTGTGGCGGCCTTCAGCAAAAAGTAATGGAGGTGTCGTTTTAGATGGACACATACGCCACCCGTGTGTTTAGCTTTTATTACAAAAAGAAGACGCCCAAATTTAGAAATCTACAATGGATCACTGTCTAAACATCATAAGACTGACGTCTCATCTTGGGCTTGATGGATTGGAGACATTTTGTCTCTCTCGTATAAAAGTCCAGAAAGACGCTCCATCGTTTCTTCAACCAACTGACATCGTGCCGTCTTTACTTCAACTCAGTTCTTACATGGGCACGGGCGACCCCCGTGACCCAAAAATGGAAGAAGCGGGTAAAAGATAATGGATGGATGTATTTTTTTTTTATATAAAATTCTCTGTTCAAGTGACCCTTTCCACTCCACCTCCACCCCCGACAGCTTCAGCAGTTCCTTTCTTTGATGCATCATTCATGGTTTTTGTTCCCTAATGCACTCTATCTCTTATATAGCCACACTATCAAATCTTCATCATTGGCTTTTATCTGCACACACACCCCCACCCCCTCCAACCATTGTAATGTCTTGCTGCTTCCTCTTCTTCCTTCTTTTCTATTTCCATCCATGCAGCAGAGCTCAGTCCCTCACTCCATCCCTGCTCTTTCAACTCTTTATTCTCCCTGCCTTCCATCTCCTTCTAATTCCCTTTCCCCATCACTTTCACTTTAATTCTCCCATTTCTTCCTCATCTTTGGAGCTGAAAGAACAAACTATCGCCTCTTTTCCTTCATTACTATTCCTCCATTCTCTCTCGTTTGCTCCTTCCCTGTCCATCTGTAGCTCCCTGGGGGTAAGTTCCTGAGCGCTAAAGCCCGATGTTCAGAAAAAAGGGGAGATTCTTTACATCGCTGTTTGCATCACTCAGTCTGCACACCCGTTTCTAAAACCAGCCCCTAGCATTAGTAGAGGGCTCTAATGTCCAAATCACAGGCTACACATTCATCAAGATGTAAATAAGCTGATCAAAGAGGTCATTTTTAAAGGCGAAGCTGTGCTGCGGGTCCTATTTTCTGTCTTATTGACCGGATCGCAGGGAATGGTCCTACGCTGCATTTAAATAAACACGCCGCCAATGCATTAATTTTCTTCCCGACGCAGCAAGAAGCATGCATGCTGCGCGGCATGACTGGACAGACTGCGGTGAAAGTCGTGCATCAAGCCTGCGCCCGTTAAACTGCAGCTAAAGGCTCCAGGTGGAAGAAAAATGTGTCGCCGAGCACACGTGCGCCGACACAATCGTATTATCTGCTCTCTTACGTTTGCAATTTTTCAGCAAACGCCGTTTTTAAAAATGTTTGGGAGCGCTCTCGGCACTGCCAGAGATGAAAACTCTGGGCGCCTGAGCAACGAGGTTGCCAGGAGTGTTATGATGTGAGGCCTTTAATGTCCGTTCCTAGAAATATACCCCGAATTTAACGCAATCTCTCTGCAACACCTGCTTTGGGTCCTACACAACTGCAACTGGAGACCACACGGGGGTACAGAGCCAGAACGGAGGAGAAAGAAGAGAAATGGATGCAGAAGTTAAGCTTCTGTGTGAATACAGGAAAATACTCCATCATCCCAGCCATGAACTAAGCTGCATGTTAGCACACCTGAGATATTAATTCAGGTGTAGATGTTGAAGTTTAACCTGATATTTAAGGTCTTTTGACGTGGGGTTTAACGGAAATGTACTGAGCCAGTAATACCCTATCTGTTGCAAATAGCTCCTTAAGCAAGCTCAGATTTGAGAAATAGTTTAATTCCATGAATTAATGTCTAGTCTGAGCGGCAAAAGCCAAAGTGGATTGCTGCAGTGTTGAAAAAAGTTCAGTCTAAAAAAGATTCATTGTTGTTTATGAGGAATAACGACACACATCCAAGATCCACTGGACTGGGTGCTCGATCCAAAGGCAGATCAGAGGGTAATCATTATTAAAAGGCTATTTGAAGATGGTGGCTGCTGAAGTGGTGCAGTGGGAGCTCTGTTGGTGGGCAGATTGTTAGCGCTATATTATAAATATTCATGAGTGAACTTCTCACCCTATCGCTAAGGGAAAGCCCAGCTACCCCTTCAGAGAAAACTCATTTTGAGTGCTTGAATCTGCGATCTTGTTCAGCGTCTAGCATTTGTGACCATGGGAGAGGTTAAGAGGTTAAGCTTCTCCTTGCAGCTCAGCTCCCTCTTCACCACAACCATCACGGAGTCTGCAATTCTGTGGAACCTGTCCGCCGATCCCACATCCACTCTTCCCTCACTTGAGAACCAAACCCAGGGATTCTTGAACTCCTCCACCTGAAGCAGGACCTCAGTCCCAACCTGGAGAGGGCGATGCACCCTTTTCCAACTGAGGACCATGGCCTCAGATTTGGAGGTGCTGATCCTCACCCCCAGCCGCTTCACGCTCGGCTACGAACCGCTCCAAATCATATCTGCACGATGACGCCAACAGGACCTGATTTTAGCAAACAGAGATGAAATCCTGAAGTCACCAAGCCGAACCTCTTCCGCCTCATGGATTCACTGAGAAATTTTGTCTGTAAGTTATGAACAGAACCGGTAGCCCCAGCAGAGTTCGACTTATTGCTAGCAATGCAAGCCAAACTCTCGCACTCACGTTTGTATAGAGATTGAATGACCCTTAGAAACAAACCCCCAATCCCATGATCTTAGAGTACACCCACAGTGCACCTTGAGGAACACTATCCTTCTCCAAGTCCACAAAGCGGATGTAGACTGTATGGGCAAACTCCCATGATCCGTCTTGAACCCTAGTGAGGGTAAAGAGCTGGTCCAGTGTTCCACGACTGGATTGTTCCACCTTCATCTGAATGAAGAGTATTTGTTTTTACGTTGACAGGATTTTACGTCATCCAGAATGTGGCACAGAGAGCTGAAAATAATCTGACACTTCTTTCAGTGAGGACATATTATAATCCCCGTCTTGTTCTGAGATTTTTACTCATCGCGCATCAGATCAAGAGCGAACGTTTTTAATTCAGCATTAAATAAGATGCAGAAAGTCGCTACACACACCAGCATTTTGTCTTAATTATAAATAAACCAAACCCTGACTTGCAGAAATAGAATTTAGAGCGGCGGAACAGTGTTATTAAAGTAAAACAGATGCAAAAATTGAATATAGACTGAACAAAAAGAATCAGGGGGTACAGATGTCACATGGCTCAGAACGTCGAGGGGGTGAGGGAAGAGGAAACGACAGATATACGAGAGTGCAATGAAAAAAGCTTTCAGCCTGGTCTGATGCTCGGTACTTACAGCTGCAGTTGTCGGGCTGGCGTCAGCTCAAAAGAGCTTTATGATAACGGCTGACAGCAAGTCATAATTTACCACCCTTTCACCGCTCCCAGGTTCAGGCTAATGATGGGGATTAAGGAATAGTACATGGAAGGTGCAGGGTTTTTAAAGAATCAGGCGTCACAGAATCTTTCCACGAACGTTCGTTTATAAAGCTCTGATGGGAATTTTACAAGAACTTGGCCTTTTACATGTATTTTTTTAAAAGTTCATCCAACCTTGTATCCATTTTTATATCACTGATAATTAAATGTTGTCCGTTTTCAGATATAATGAAGATCATTAGGTGAAGTGGCGCAGAGGTTAGAGAATGCGAGCCTGTCTTCAGGGTGCTGCCGGTTCGAACCCCCCAGACCAGCTCATAAAATGGGGTGGGGAAGATGAAGTACCCACATCTGCCTCCACCGTCCACCTTTAAGCAAGGCCCTTAACCTTAAACAGTTCTCTCTTGCAAATGAGTCCTCATATCTCAATGAGACTAACCTGTATAAATAAAGGTTGAATGAATGTTAACCCTCCACCTGCCTTCCAGGCGCCTTAGGTGGCAGCTCTCTGCCCCACATGTGCGATGTGGAAAAACGCAGGGAATACATATCCCCATTGGGAATTATTTAAGCAAGCATTTTTATAATTATTATTTTAGAAAAATGTTATAAAACTACTGATTACAGTCTACCCAGTTCTTATTGCAGCACATGTAGGAACAACCTTTGACTGAAGAAGTTCTCACTAGAAATTATCACTAAGAATATTTTCTTTTTACATAACGTGCATTATTTATGTATGTATGTACCTATGGAAGAATGCATGTATGGACAGATGTACATATGGATGGATGTACATATGAAAAGATGTACATATGAAAAGATGTACGTATGGATGGCTGTACGTATGGACGTATGGAAGAATGTACATATGGACGGATGCATGTATGTATGGAAGAATGTACGTATGGACAGATGTGTGTATGTACATATGGAAGAATGTATGTATGGAAGGACAGACAGATAGAACTCTCCATCTTGCATGTCAAAGTTTTAAACTTACTCCTATAACTGGCATATAAGTCCAATAAGTCAATAAGAATTAGTTTATACAGTAGTCCTTTGTTACTTTGCGGTTTATCGCAGACTCGCTCTATCATGTTTTTTTTTTTTGTCTGTGTGTACAGCTGTCCAAAATATCGTGCTGGGTGTTTTTTTTTTACATATATGTACATGTACATGTACATAATTTTCTTCCATCTCATGTGGTACATGAGATGGATGTAATGACACTAAAGTGTACTTGAACTTGAACTTGGACTACTGTATCCCTACTTCACGTTTTTTCACTTATCCCGGGTCGGGCTGGAACCTAACACCCGCAATAAACAAGGGAACACCGTATTGAATTAAATGATAACTTACATTCTAATAATTTTATTTACCAAAAGCAAAGACACATTTCTGAGGTAGACAAATATAATTCTTGAAAGAAGGAACTGAAAGACACAATATTTGAGTCTGAATGTCTTTACATTTTTATAAATGCCAGGTTCTCTTTTCTAACAAAAAAGAAAACATGGGGGGAGGCACTGTATGGTGCAGTGGCCATTTATTTATTTTACCTGCTGAGATACAGTCATTAAATCTCATTCAGTATCCATTTACCAGAACGAAACCCTTTTATGTTTGGCTTTTTTTTTTTCTTTGTAAGTGCATTTGAGAAACTCTTGATGTTGGGCTATCTTCTGGCATAGGACTCTCCTATAAAAGAGATTGGTGATCTCATTCAACATTTATTTATACAGGTTAGTTTCATTGATCCTCGCGGACTCATTTACAAGAGACCTGCATCTCAGTGAGATTTGCCTGGTTAAATAAATGTTAATAAATAATACTTACCATGCCATACCATTATTTGCCATATATATATGGCATGTAAGACGTTTTTATGTCTTTTTCTTGTACTTCATTTTGTATGTTGCCTATGTGTTGCCTGTTGTTTGTTTGTTTGTACAGCACTTTGG
>JAVCKU010000161.1:1904961-1916241 GCA_032273985.1 Hypsolebias coamazonicus | reverse complement strand
ATGTGAAGGTTGTTCTTCCTGCACCAGCTCTCCAGGTGTTCCACCTCCTGCCTGTAGCTGGACTCATCATTGTTTGTAATGAATCCACTAGTGGAACACCATTAGTGGAACAAGGATTAGCTAAGCTAACTTTTTTGGTTAGCGGAACATGGATTAGCCAATTTAAGTTTTTTAGTTAGTAGAACATGAGTTAGCAAAGTTTTTAGTTAGTGGAACACAAGTTAGTAAAGCTAACTGTTTTAGTTGACAGAACGTGGGTTAACCAAGCTAACTGTTTAGTTAATGGAACATGGATTAGCAAAGCTAACATTTTGGTTAGCAAAACATGAGTTAGCGAAACTAGCTTTTTGGTTAGCAGAACATGAGTTAGCAAAGCTAACTTTTTGGTTAGCTGTGTCCACCAGGTTTCCCACTAAAGGCAATGTTTGTGGTTCAGTCCAGTACTCTTATGCATGTTGTCTTTTGACCAGTTTGTACAGTTGTCTTAGATTGAAATTGTGACTTTACATGATTCTAAGCAGGGAACCTGACTTGCAATCGCAACATTTTTAGCTCACATGAAAATGCATGTGTGAAAATAATCCAGAAGGCTCGTGTAAGTCTTGAACACTACAATAGTTTACTGTTAATAAAAAAAATGGAAATTGAGTGAGCAAGTTTGTACATTTAAAATTAATGTGTGTGGGAAGTTTAAATCTTCAGGGGGAAAAAAAAAAAAAAATACTTGAAAGTACAACCAATTTTTCTTTCTAATTCTCATTTGTTTCTTGACAGGAAATGTCCCGAAAAATCCCTGTATTTTTGGTGGTCCTCTGTGTTTTGTTGCTGAGACCCTCCTTCTGTAGAGGCAGTAACATTCTGGTGGTGCCTGTTGACGGAAGCCACTGGATCAACATGAAGATCATCCTCGAACAGCTTCACTCCAGGGGTCACCAAATCACAGTTCTGCGTTCTGATGAGAGCTGGTACATCTCCATAAACTCCACCTTCTATACCTCCATCAGTATTCCAACGATAGGCACTGCCGATGACCAAAACATATACATTCAATTTATGCAAGACAACATGAACTGTCGCCGTTATCCCGCATTTATTCGCTCGTTTTGCCTACAGAAAGAGATCATATCCATGTTAGGAGGAGCTCATGAGATTCTGGCCAAATCAGCTGAACAAATTTTGGACGACTCCCTGCTAATGAAGAAGTTACAGGATTCTAAGTTTGACTTAATGTTGACGGACCCTGCTCTGTCTTTAGGAGTTATTCTGGGTAATTACCTCAAACTGCCGATGGTTTTGAATGTGCGCTGGATTAATATAGGAGATGGTCATGTGACTGTAGCTCCCTCACCTGTCTCCTTTGCCCCTGTACCAGGAAGTGAACTTCACGATCAAATGGATTTCATAGATCGAACAAAGAATTTGTTGCACTATGCTTACAATGTTTATGCAGAGTACTTTATTATTAACCCTTCCTACTCAAAGGTGTTTGAGCGTCACTTCCCTCCTGGAACTGACTTGTTGTCTTTAGAGCTTTCAGCTGATATCTGGTTGTTCAGGGCAGATTTTGTCTTTGAGTTCCCTCGGCCCACCATGCCCAACGTGGTCTACATTGGAGGGTTCCAGTGCAAAGAGGCCAAACCCCTCCCTGCAGAGTTGGAGGCGTTCATGCAGAGTTCTGGGGAACACGGGGTGGTCGTCATGTCTCTGGGGAGTTTGGTGTCACTTCTGCCACCTGAGGTCACAGAGGCTGTCGCTGCTGCTTTCGCTCAGCTCCCTCAGAAGGTCATTTGGAGGTTTGACGGTGAGAAGCCTCTCTCTTTGGGAAATAACACCCTACTGGTGAACTGGTTGCCCCAAAATGACCTCCTAGGACACCCCAAGACCCGTGTGTTTGTAGCCCATGGAGGGACCAATGGCATGTATGAGGCCATCTATCATGGTGTTCCTGTTCTGGGTATGCCCCTGATGTTTGATCAGTTTGACAACATGCTCCGACTGAAAGTCCGTGGTGCAGCTCGGATGGTGGAGGTCAGATCTCTGACCAAAGACAACTTCCTGGAGGCTCTAAAGGACATTTTAGAAAATCCATCGTATCACAGGAACATTCAGCACCTCTCTAGTTTGCACCGTGACCAACTAGCATCTCCCTTGGACACAGCCATCTTCTGGATCGAGTACGTCATCAGGAACAAAGGTGCTGCCCACCTGAAGTCTGTGGGTTACAGCCTGCCGTGGTATACCTACTTCTGTCTGGATGTGGCTGCCATTTTGATGGCCATAACTGGAACCTTCATCTGGGGTTTAGTCCTGGTCTGTAGGTGTCTCTGCTGCCGGAGGTTCAGGAAAAAGATGAAGGCAGAATAACTGGAAAATTGAGTTCAGACTTCTTCAAGTATGGACAAATTAACTAGTTTTACCAACATTTCTGTTTTGTATTGTATACATACAAACAACTGCAAAAAATAAATAATTAAATAAATAAGTTAAGTTGTGTATTTTAGACACAGTCAACCAGATTAGAACACAAAAATGCTTAATGCCAAAGATGCAGCGGACACACATTTTGAAGTGTTCATTGTATTTACTGTATTTTACATTGATCGTATGGTTCCAGTCTTACACTAGGCTACCGTGTCCTCACACCTGCCCTACTCAGGGACATCCTGAATTCAGGTTTTAGGTTTTACCTGTGCTGTGTAACCAGTAAGCTGTTGTGTCCAATTAAAAAAAAAAACAGAAGGCAGATTTGTGTCCAAGATTAATCTTGTTTGTCACTTGTCCATTGCAATGCATCAATCAGCCACAAAATGACTTGGTGACCACTCACTTGTGGGTAAAAGAGCTCATCTACTTAGAACAGAATGTTTTCCTGGATAAAAAATGCCTCTTGTAGGTGTTGTGGGTGGTACAGTACACATACCTACGGTGGTCAACAGGTGCAAAAATGCCGCAAAGAGCGCAAACACATGAATGATGCAATCTCCACATATAAAACTAATGCAACAGAGAAGAATCATTATGCAGAAGAAAAACTTAAAACCAACAAATCACATGCAAAATGCTGAAAACCCCCCAAACAACTGCAAGTAAGAAACGCTTCCCAAAACAAAGGTGCACCAGACTAGGAGGGGGTACTAGACCACCAAGTCATTTAGGACCAGACCCCCAGCAAATACATTAAAAGGATGTCCAGAAGAAAGTTGGAGGGAAGAAAGAAAAGGTACGTTTTCCTTCATGTCTTTTTTAAACATGTGGCCGTAATCTTTTACATTATTATAGACCAAAACCATATTTACGTAGGTAAAATTAGCGAACTAAAAACTTTGATTTATAATACATGTAGTTTGCAAAAAAATAAATAAATAAAACAAAGGAGAAGAGTAAAAGAGGGAATAACCAGAGAGCAGACATTAAGACAAAATGAGTGCACTAGGGCGGCACAGTGGTTCAGTTGGAGGAGCTGGCAAGTCGCCGGATCAAATCCCGGCCGGGGGCCTTTCTGGGTGGAGTTCGCATGTTCTCTCCGTGCATGCGTGGGTTTTCTCCGGGTACTCTGTTTTCCTCCCACAGACCAAAAACATGAAGTTTGAAGGAAAACATAAATAAATAAATGCTTAATTTACTACATAAACTTTGTGAAATGGTAGAAAATCCTAATCCTGAATCCCTAACCAGGATAATCACTGTAAGGAAAAAAAAAAAAGCTGTAAAGCCACTTTGATTGGTGATATGTGACGTTATAATACGATTATAGTTCCGCATTTAACTTATTGTGCAAATGTTTGTGGTACAGCATGTAGGACAACAACCAAGCCTATTTTTATTTTACAAAAAAAGGCTGTAAGAATTATTATGAGGAAACATTATTTTCATCCTTCTGGTCCTTTGTTTTGTCAATTGAAATTACTTAAGTTTTATGATTTGGTTAACTATAATATTATTTTTCTTATGTGTAAGGCTCAGAATTACTCACTACCATCAAACATTCAAAACTATTTTGTGAAAAGGAAAAGTTGTTGTAATTTAAAGGGAATACTGTTTATATTTTTGTTAAAACTAAGTATAGAACCAGTTTAAAGGGTAGGTTGACTACAATAAGAGGAATAAATCTTTGGAATGGTCTGGAGGACTATATAAAAAAAAGCGAAGTCAATACTAATATTTAAGAAAATGATTAAAACTATTTTGTTGAAGAGATACATTTAAGTTGATTCTAATTTAATAAATCCCATTAGGCAATTTGATGAGACTATATACTTTTTGTATTACAATAAGCAAATGAATGTTTGAAATGATTGTTTGAATTGTTTGTTTTTTGATAAGGAGCAGATATGATAAGAAATGTTTTCTTCTCCTGCTTCCTTTCTTTTTATGTTTATTTTTTATTTTTCTTCTGTATATAAAATTGTCTTTTTTTTAATATGAAATGAAAAAATTATATAAAATTAAAAAATAAAATTAATCTGTGCTGCTGATTATCCATGCTCATTTCATGCTGCTGATTATCTCATGCTGCTGTATTCATTCATACCTATCCGCTCATGTTCGGGCTGCTGTTGCTACGCCACATTATTTTACATTATTAGAGTTTAGCATATATCTTAGATCTTTTAGCATACCATTTGGCATCCGTTTAGCGTATATCTTAATGTATATCTTAGATCCGTTTATACTGATTCTTTTAATACTTTATATTTTTGCTATTTTTGAATGTAACTTGGAGCCTGAGTACATCATTTTGTTCCACCCTACCATGTGATGCACATGACAATAAACTTAAACTTGAATGACACAGTATACCCATCCATCCAGCCATAACGATAACCCATTATATTATCGTATTAAAATAATTGGTTATTTTTTATGTGTTTTTAAGCAGTTAAATAAAGTGATTATTACCCTAAAGAACATGAACTGTTGTAAAGTTAAAGGATAATATAAGCGGTAATCTTCCTTCTTCTTTCAGCTGATCCCTCTTCAGGGGTCTCCACAGCAAGTCCTCCTCTGTCTCACTCTGTCCTCTGCGTCCTCTGTCCTCACTCCAACTCTCTCCATTTCCTGCGTCCATATATAAATTACATCTAATTACATGTAATAAATATTACATCTCTCCATTCACTGCATCCATATATGTCCTCTATACTGTAAGGGACTGACTCTAACGACGCTCTTAAAAGGATGCAACTTCGATTTAAGGTCCATGGACACCCACAATCTAGAGGTAGGTATAACCTAAATGGGATTCGCCCAAAGAGAGTGTGTGCAACTGCACAACCGCTTGAGCCTGAAAAAAATAATCATTATTGACTCAGTAGATACTCCAGGACGCCCGCATAGGTTCTTTGCCCAAAGGTACCCAGGCGATATCTTCTTGTTTTAATGATCCATGTTCACTACAAGGACCCTAATATCTCAGAGACCTGGACAAAACTCAGCTCTTTCCTTACAACTCTTTGACGTGACACGGATAAATTCAGGCAGAACAACTTGTAATATCCAAGCAGACTGTTTGTCTTTCTGTCTCTGTGTCCTGGGACCGTCTCCAGGGACATTTCCACTGCAGGTTACTTCCTGTTTAAGCAGGCTGCTTTTAGTTTATGTGGTCTTTAAGGGTCAATCAGGGACACGAATAGCAGGAAAGAAACGTCTCGGGGGACTTTCAGTTTATTAGTAACCAACTTGGATTTAATAAATCATAGATTTGTGACATTGAAAGGAAACAAACTAAAAGGACCCACTCCCTTTGAAATAATGAGGTTTAAATACTGCCAAATACTTCTCAACATAGCCATTCTTTACTCAAACAATTTCAATTGTCCACAATATTTTTTTTCCCTTTGATGCCCAAGAAATGTAAAATTTAGCACGTTCAATGTTTGTGAGCAGATTTAATAAAACCTTGTTTTGAGGTAAATGGTAATTGGAATCCCTTGTGTCTTATTTTACTGCAAAACTAATTTGTTTAGAAGGGTATTTAACGTTTTCTCAGTAATTTAAGTCTTCTGCCAGCTCTCATTTGTAAATTATACATGTTCAAAGACTCCGCTCAGACACAAAAACATGTATGTTATAAATATACATAAATGTTTTACTACTATGGTGTTTTATCATTGATACAATGTATTTAGGAGCCCATTATGTTCATGCTTCAACCTAACGCCAACTGTGAAACTGTCAAAAATCCCAAATTCTTCCTCAACAAACACCAGTTAGATCTCAAAGGTTTTGAAGACCTCCAGGTTTTTGGACCCTTGAAAAGCAAAAACACAGACGTACATAGTTTAAAAACAAAACAAAAAAAAACATCTGCTTCGCTCTGACCTGTGTTGTATATTTATACGGACGTGCACTCATTCACTGTTGTCATCCATCCATTATTTCTTTACCGGTTTTTGTTCTTGCTGGGACGTAGTGGAGCTGGTGTGTATCTCCAGCAGTCCCTGAGAGGTGAAGGACACCTGGACAGGTCTCCAGTCCATCACAGGGACACACAGAGACAACGAAGACAAAAATTCATTCTCTCACTCACACCAAGGGACAATTTACCAATCAGCCTAACGTGTATGTTTCTGTTCTGCAACCGGAGTACCTGGAGAAAACCTGGGATAATGTGAACGCCACACAGAAAGGCCCAAGCCGGGAGTCAAACCAGCTACCTTCAGCTGTGAGGCAACAGCTCTAACCACTGTACCCCTGTGCTGCCCACTGCAGTAATGATAGTCATCTAGTCTCTGGTGTCAGACTCTGGAAATATACAAATATTACATGTTTGGCAAATTGCTCACTTGTTCTCATTTAGTAAAACAGCAGCAATAGTTTTTTATGTGAAAACCTGCAGTAGGTTTGGATTAAAGCAGTTCACCACCACAGTTACCGTCCATCCTTAATCTTTGTGACCGCCACTACAGGGTGGCACAGAAAACGGGAGAGTGTGTGTTTTTGTTCTGGCGCAGAAAGGCGTTCTCCTGCCTCAGGATGTTGCCTTTAAAACCCAAGAAGTGAGTTTCCTGTGGAGGAAACGACTACAGAATAGACGAGGACTGGGCGAGACGCCGTGTTCCCAGCATTTCTTGAGCTCAGGTCACTGGTCTGCAGAAGGTGCAGCGCACTTCTGTGGACTCGACTCAGACTTGAAGCCTTGTGAGGTGGGTGGAAAGCCTTTAATCATTCATGGGGATGCTATCAATCCATTGAAGATGCTCTATTCTGTCTACTTTGCAGCAATTCATTTCCAAATTTGAATCAAAGATGCTTTGAAGACGGATGGCTAATGAGATGGAACGTGAGCGCAACCTTTTTTTAGACAGATGGATTCATTAATGCGACAAAATGGGGGAAAAGAACTGGGTGCATGAGGCAACACTTTGTGAATGAAAAATCATTCCTAAGCCAAGCGTACCAACATGTCCAATGACACCTGCAACCTCCCTCTGAACACGGACACATTTGGGTTGACCTGTATCTATGGCGTCATCTTGACCTTGGGTCTTCCCAGCAACTTGCTGTCTCTGTGGGGATTGTACCACCTGGGTCGGTCGGGTGGGGGAGGCTGTCAGCTCGTCTACATCCTCAACTTGCTGCTGTCCGACCTCCTCCAGCTGCTCACCCTGCCTCTGTGGATCCTGTACCTCCAAGGTGCGCACCGTTGGCCCTACGGCCAGCTGACCTGTGAGCTCGTTGGCTACGTGTTTTACGTGAACGTCTACGCCAGCGTCATGTTCCTTTGCCTGATAGCGATTGACCGCTGCTTGGCTATTGTTTACCCACTCAGCAGTCGCAGTATGCGCAGCGTCAGGGTGGCAGCTGTGTCGGGTGTAGCCGTGTGGATCCTAACGTTCCTGTTCTGCCTGAGTGGGCTGCTGCCGTCTGTGTTTGACTCTGACAGACACCTCTGTCTGGAGAAGTACCCGGTCAGCCCCAAATATGCTCACTTTAAGATCGCCACTATGGTTCTGGGCTTCCTCCTGCCATGCACCATTCTAGGGTAAGTTCATCCCCAAAACCACAACTTTACAATGTCTACGTAAAATAATGTCTCCAAAACTATGTTTGTGAACTTATCGTAAAGAGTAAGATCTCACTGCATGTGCTCAGATTTACTTTACTGCAAAGGCTGAGTGAGTCCTTATTTAAGTGTTAGTGTGGAGCATTAATAACTAGTCAGTATCTGTCCTGCAGTTTGTCAGAGGTCACAAATCTTAGTTTGAAGATAAACTTTCGTTAGGTAAAAAAAAAATCCTGTTAAAATGTATTCAGAGTCAAACTGATCGTTACTCAAAGTGTACTATGTAGTCAGTCTAATTGCTAAAGTCAAGCTAACTATTCAAAGTACCACTAACAGCTTCTCAAAGTCAGGCTAACATCTATTCAGGGTCAAACTACTAAGATTCAAGCTAGCTGCTATTCAGAACCAAGGTATCTACTGAAGTTTAGGTTACCTGTTACTTAAAGTCAATCCAGTTGCAACTCACAGTAGGCCTGTCACAGTAACAAATTTTGCTGGGTGATTGTCTCGGAAATTATTGCGATAAATGATAATATTGTTTGAAATTTAACCATAATTAGTAACTGTCAAATTTTAGAAGAAATGTTGGTTTGTTTTGCGTGTAGTATCTTTTTTGACCACCAGATGGCAGTATAAAACTGTTTGAACTGAAGGATGGATAGTTGAGCAGCGTGTCTCTAAGAAAAATGGGAGGGAGGGCCCTTGACGTGACATGGGCTGACATAGAGATATAAAGGATGCTGTGTGTGATTTGAGCTTTTTAGCATAGCATTTTTTTACACAAAGCGTTTAATAAATTTAAACAAATCAGTATAAACAAGTTCTCAGCTTCTCTTTGCAGAGAAAAACTATTTTTTTATACAAAGGCCCAGATTTCAACCATGAATTTTGGATCTTGCCAAGACCAGAGTTTTTTTTTCCCCCTGAGGTCGGCTTGTTAGGTAGCTTAGCTTCTCAGCTGCTTTTAATGATCCAAAAACGTAATTTGGGACAGTTAAAACTGGTTTTAAAGCGAAAAGAGGGGTCAGCAAAGAAACCGGAGTTGAGCCGTGTCTTCAGTAGAAAGAAAGAGATACGAAGAAACAATAAAGCCGATAAAAGAAAATGAGGTTGATAATAAGCTAACTGCTACAAGCTAACTGCTACTGAGAGCTAAACTAAGTTACTTGGAGTCAAGCTAACTGCTACGCAGAGTAAAGCTAACTGCTATGAGCTAACCACTACGTAGAGCTAAATTAACAATTACTTAGAGTCAAGCTAAGCGCTACTCAGAGTCAAGCTAACCGCTAGAAGCTAACTGCGACTCAGAGCTAAATTAATAGTTACTTGAAAGCTTAACTGCTACTTGGAGTTAAACTAACAGCTACTTAGACAAGCTAACAGCTACTAAGAGTCAAACTAACAAAGAGTTAACCAATGCGAAGAGTTAGCTTCTAAGCAAACGGTAAGGGGCGGGGACTGACATGGTCTGTCCCCGCCCCTTACCGTTTGCTGCAGCAAGACCACAGCTTCAAGTTTCTTTCCTCAACCCCGAATCTTTAAGATATTTATACTCATGATTTTGAAAATAGCACCCTCTTCAGTTTCGGAGTGCAATAGTCCCATTTCCAAATGTGGTAGGGGACTGCATGGTCTGTCCCCGCCCCTTACTGGTTGCTGCAGCGAAGTCCTACTCGGAGAGTTAAATGCTACGAGTTAACTGCTATAGAGTCAAGCTAGCTGCTACTCAGAATCAAGCTAAGACATATTCACAGTCAAACTCACACTGACACACAACCCTCCTGATTTTTACCTTGAATCTTCATAACTTTTGATATTGTTGAAATGTTTGAAATATTGTTTGATATTGAAAGTTTTTAAAACATTATTTGGCCGCAGGTTTTATTTGCCAGGTTAGTAAGATCAGTAGCCTATTTGTGATGTCAGAGCCAGACTGCCAAAACATGTTAAGAAAAGAAAGAATTGCTGTGTACATATTTTAAATAATAGCCTAAATATAAATACATTTGTCTAAACTGTCAGAGCACTCTGCACCAAGGAGACATTTATGATGAAAACACAACAACCCTGCTACAAAAGAGAAACAAAAGGTTCTTAAGTGTCTAATGAAATACATGCTTGAAATATTTCCCATTTTAATTTGCAGTTTTATGGTTTAAAGAAAATAATCTTCACCATCAAACTAAGCTGGTTTCTGATCCGAACCTCTGCTTCCTTCCTCAGCTACACCTCAGCCCACATCGGGGCGACGCTCCGTCGGTCTCCATCTCTGTCTGACCACGAGCGCAACAAAATCGTAGGAATCCTGGTTGTGATCACGTTCAACTTCATCGTTGTGTTTGGACCCTACCACCTGGTGGGCGGATACAGGTTTGTGTCCCTGCTGAGGACCGATGAGCCATGTGGATTTGAGCAGTCCATTTTCCTGGTCTACCGGCTGTGCTACGGTCTGACCAGCCTCAACACCTTACTGGACCCCCTGTTTTACATCTTCCTCTGTCCCGACGCTCGACTGGAGCTCCAGAGGTCCCTGCCCTGTTTGAGAAGAAGCCAGAACCATAAAAACATGAGCAGCAGGTATGAACTGGATACCAGGACAGACAATAAAACTGGACATGGTACATTTGTCCCCATTTGAACTGGACTTCTGTTTGGTAGTGGGAACAATGGTGCCACCATGTGGAAATTCATGCTTTTAGTTTTTACAGACGGCAGTTTTGCCGTTTTATTTCTCTATTTTCTTTTCATTTGATGATTTCTACTCATTTAAACAAAATTCTCATAATATAAATCTACTTCAGCAATGCCCAAAATACACTAATCTGTTAAGATTACACAGTGTGGGATTGAAAGAACAAATACTGGCAAATGGAATGAAATCTGGATTATTTTTGGATTATCATGGACCACAATCCAATAAATAACTTATCAATTATAAATTTAAATATTACTATCATGTAGGTCAATAAATTAACAAAATAATTAGTTGCCATTGATTGATTAAAACTCAAAATGGCTTTTTTTTTTTTAAATACACATCAAAGAATAGTTACATAGATGTGTTAAAATCAGAATTAAATAGTCAGCTTGGTTTGAATAATAGGATATTTTACAAATATCTTAAGAAAAAAGTTTTTTATTTAATTGACATGATGTCTAATTAATGGCACACATAACCTGTAGTATTATGTCTACTCATATACAGGTGGTCCCCGAGTTACGAATGGGTTCCGTTCCTACGGCCCGTTCGTAACCCGATTTTGCCGTAACTCGGA
>JAVCKU010000161.1:1812275-1828888 GCA_032273985.1 Hypsolebias coamazonicus | reverse complement strand
TTGGTTCCACAAGAGAGGAGCCTGAGAACTGAAAGATCTTCCTCCCATTCTGCTTTTGGAAACTCTAGGAACCACAAATGAAATCATGGCCTCCACAAGAGAACTGCCTGATTCAAACACTATAAATAAATGAATAAAATAATAATTTTTTTAACCAGTTTGTTGAATAATTAATTTTCTATTTTCTACAATATATGAAATATAATCTGAATAAAATCCTTCCAGAAGCGTTGAACCCAGATTTTTATGTACAATTAAAACAAATCAATCTTGACTGAAACCTTTTTCCCCCCTTTCACAACAAAATTAGACGTCGAATAAATTAATAATTGTAGGAGCTGCAGAAGAAATTGTTTGTGTTCGTTTCCGTTTTGTTTCATAAAAATTTTAACGCATGAACGTGATTTTTTTTTTTTTAATCGCTGAGAAACTGCAACAAAAACACTAAATTGGAGTTCTTTCCAACTTTTGATTTTGTTTAGTTTGTTTTGTTTTATGGTAGGAAGTAGTGAGGTCCTGCTGCCCATGGGTCTAAATGACCCACAGTTTGACCCAAGGGCAGCTGGAGGGTCAAAACAACCAGAAGTGTTTCTATATCAAAACGTTCCATGTGAAACCGTTGGCTCCGGTAGTTTTCCGGGTTCAAAAATGCAGGTACGCACTCAACGTAATCAAAACGCTCTGCTAAATCTGGCTTGAAGCAGGTGGAAGCTCGAGTCGCGTGTCTGACTGGGCCGATCGGAGTCCGAACCGAACCTGGCGGAGTCAGACACATGGGAGAGTCTGAGACGACGTTCAGCTGGAAATAAACGAAAGAATCTGTTAAAAGCCAAAGAACGATGTAAAATTTTATCACAGGAGGTGGTTTGCAGCCAGTTTAGCTTAAAGATGTTGAACTTCAGGACACAACAGTTTTTGTTTTCCATGGACTGGTCTTCATGACGCGGCAGCGAGTAGCTTCCAAACCTTTCTAAGAGCTGCTTCCTGTCCTGCAGGTACCGGGAGCGCAGGACTTGGTGGATTTCTCTCCGGTTTATCGCTGTCTTCATATCTACACTGTGCTGGTGAGTCCTCCTTCAGTTTCGTTTCCTCCGGTTGTTTTCCTCTTCTAACCCCAGCCTGCATCAAAACACATGACTGCTAACCTCAAGTTGCTCCACGTTGTTTGTCCACAAGGTTTACCTCCTCGTTAGGAGGCTTTATTTTCAGTGAACACACCTCGAGTTCACAGGGCGCACGCTGGTGTCATTTCTTTTGTTAAATCCTGACTTGAACCAAAGGCCATTCCTGCGTTCGTCCCGTGGAGCCTCCCTCCCTGGCCGTGGATGTAAACATCAGGAGGTTCGTGTTGTGAAACCTCCTGCTGGTGTCGGAGGAGGCCTCCGGCTCGAGCCTGGCTCTCCTCCAACCAGGCTGCGTGTCTCATCTCAGTCTGAGTGAAAGCGACGTGGATGGAGGTGTTGACCGGGCCACGGCTGGGTCAGCTGCACATTCTGAGCTCTGTGTGTGGGAGGGGGGCAGGGGGGGTGTTTGGGAGTTGTGGCCGGGCCAACACGGCCACAGGGGTCGAGTGTTTCTGTTCAGTGTGAGCGTGGGGTCTGGAGGAGGACGGGGGCAACAGGAAGTGCATGAACTTTGACAGGAAAGAGAAAGCCAACATTCAGGAGAAAGATGGAGGGAGTGAAGGAGCCGGACTGAGGTTAGAGAGAGGGTAAGGGGGCGCCGTGATGGAGGGGGCAAACGAGCCAAAATACCTGAGAGTGAGTTTGGTCTTCGGCTTCGTTCACACTGAAGGGCTTGATATTTCTGTTGTCGGCCACATTTTAGTTTAAATGTGACCATCAGATTGCTGTGTGAGCAGTTTCTGGTTCTGACGCACCCGACAGAAGAAGACGTGCCGCCACGCGTTGCACGCTGTGCTCAAGGAAGTAAATGTAGATGGTACACATGGTGGCACGTGTGACTTAGGGTTAGATCAGAGCAGATCAAGTTATCTGAAAGGCTCGCCTGGTCCAGAGTTTATATTAAATTTTGCCTCTGGACGGCTCCTCTGGTGCAGCGTTGTAGTTTTGGAACGGGAGCGACATACTAAAAGTAAAATCTGACTCAAGCATCAATCTTATCACGGTATCATCAATACAGTCTAATGTTAGTATCATATGTTGCTGTAGACTCTCTGTCATCCAGAACATGACAAGTTAAAAGAAGGACGAAGCGACTGGACTTCTGTTCTGTAGTTGAACATGTTGACATCAATACTCTGCTCGATCTGTTTGCCTCTACCTCACTGACAATGGCAGCACGAATGTTCAGACTTAGGTCGCTTTTGGCGCTTTGCCACAGCCTCAACTCTCATCAGTTCCACACCAGACAGCACCAGTTAAGGGCTTTCTCACTGCTGGTACCCACCCCCCACTCAGCTCAGTTTATGGGACCACTTTGTATGAGGTTCCAAACGGACTGCTCCGAGGTGATGAAACTGTAGACAACATCTGAACGTCCATTTCCTCTGTGATCATGTTGAGTGTTTGGTTGTAGTTTCTGGTATGGAAACTCCAAAAGTAGTACCATGGACCAATGATGAGGTACAGACCTTCCTAACTTTATTGGCCGATGTTAGGATTCAACATGAGCTGGACAGTACTACAAGAAATGAGCACGTATACAAAGAGATACCAGAGAAGATGACACAGCATGGCTATAACCAGGGCAGCTGTGGCTGAGTGGTTAGAGCAGTCCTCCAATGGTAGAGTTGGGTGTTCAATTCCACTAGCAGTCACATGTTGATGTCCCTGGTCAGGTGTCCCTGGGTAAGATACCAAAACCCTCAGTGCATCCGATGTGTGTCCCATCGATGTATGAATGTGACAAAGCTCGGATTAGTCTCTTCAGAATGATTTGCTAAATTATCTTTTAGAGTTGTACTAGAGTGCTGTATGAATGTGTGTGTGGAGGTAGAGGAGGGCACAGATTGTTGTAAAGCACTTTGTGTATCTTCATAAGATGGAAAGGAGCTATATAACTACAGTCCATTTACTCATAAGCAGTGCCAAGATAAGCTAAAGAACTTGAAGTTTGATTATCGGGCAATTAAGGACCGCAATGGGTTGAGTGGTTAGAGCAGTCGTCTTCCAATGGGAGAGTTGAGGGTTCGATTCCACCAGCAGTCACATGATGAAGTGTCCTTGGTAAAGACACTGAACCACTCATTGCCTCCGATGTGTGTCCGATTAGATAAAATGGTGCTATAAGTACATTCCATTTAACATTTACTTAGAAGTAGTGCTGAACTTTTGTGCTGAAAACTTTTCCTCATAGAGTCCGTGGTAAAGTGATGCTGCAAAGAAAACTTGGATCTGCTCCCGTAGAGATAATGGGTCACAGGGTAAAGAAAGTGGTCCATTGATTTGAGCCACCGGCTTACTTTTTCCTCTTCAAATGTTTTGCCTCTACTGCTTTGTGGCACAAAGCTTGGACAAGTTGGGGTTAAATGAATAATAACTAGATATCTGAATGATTGTGGTGTAGAGGCCCTTGGGAGCCGAGGAGCGATAAGGAGGGATCAGAAGAGGAGTAAAGGAGGGAGGCCATGGGGGGGCAAAAGGGCGACAACTAGAAGACAGAAGGAGTGAGATCAGAGAGGGTTGGTTGCTACTGTTGGATGAAGGTTTGTCTCAGGAAGGTGTTGACAGGATTGACCTGTTCACCTCTGAGGTCAGCTTCTCTCTCTCTTGGTCGTATTTCTCTCTGGATTAAAAGTAGAGAAATGTCTGGACTCGAGTGCTCTATCAGGACAGGCTTTGGGCTGATAAAGACATGGATTTATGGCTAAAGAAGAAAACCAGCAGGTCCAGTATGGAGCTGTGGATGATGGTTTACTTGCACGCTGATGTTCGTAACGTTTTAATTCCACAAATCTAATTTATGTAACAAACTGAGTAGACAAGACGAAAGAGTATTGGCAATTTCCCTTTAAACAATGTGTTTATTTGTCTAATTCAGTTTTTCAATTGTCCAGTTTCACTAAGACTTGCTGCAACTCTTTCGGTTCTACGCAGTCTAGGTGGTTGTTGATATGGGTGCTACCTCAGTGTGCTTCGTCATAGCAAGATGTTACTTTCAACATACTGTATCCATGTTCAAAGTGAGCTTACTACCAAATAAGTGAAATAAAGTCACAAAACCCACTATCATCTGCCACAGGTTTTAAAAATGCCTTGGCCAAGTCGAGGCCACCTTCCCTCCTCGAGTCGTAGTCCGTAAATCAAGTCCCTTTGGTGTAACTCTGTCTGAACTCAACGGTTAGTCCATCTTTGTGCTGCCTCTGGTCATTCATAAATCACAGACGGAGCCAACCATGTCCCACAGATACGTGTTTTACAGAAGTGAAGTGAGCATGAGCATCAAGGAACCAAACGAGTTGTGGACCATAACTCGTTTGGGTTGACATGGAGCAAAATGAATGAAATGTGCAACTGTTGTCTCTCTCCTGTCGTTGAGTGTTGCGTAATGTTTTCATCGCCCCATTCAAGGTCAAGGTCAAATGTTAAACAAGGTCTTTGCTTGGCAGGTCCATTGCTATAGACTGCTGTATAATAGTTTGTCTATGTGTGTATAATGTGCCATGTGGTACTTTTGATAAACTAAACTCTGTCCCGGGACCAGCTGGTCACTGTGGCACCAGCTTATTTTTTAACTTTAACTGTTTTGTCTGTTACTTCATTGCTTTGTGGCACAAAGACAAACCAGAGGTGGGTTGGTTTGGACCCCACTCTTCGCCATGGTCTTTTCAAATATCCCATTGAGATCGCCAGAAAGTGTCCAAGTCACTGCTTGAATGTTTTTTGAAAGAACCTAATGATAACTTTAATTCTTTTTGTCAACCTTTATCCAATTTGAAGATATTTGTGTTGTAATAATGGGGCTCAGACCTAAACCAGGTTGATCTCTGAAGGATATCTTTGGGTAAACCTGTAGAGAGAGTGCAGCAGAGAACAAGCTGTGATTTCAGTCCGAAAAACTCTAAATGTCTTTGTTTTCTTACAGATTTATCTTCATTAGAGCAGGTGGTGGTCTCCTGACAGCACTGTTTAAGATCTTCCTGTGGTGGTCTGCTCAGTCGCTGAGAGGGAATGTCACTATTCTGGGGACAGTTTTAGGTTTTTATCTCTGAGCTCAGCAGGGACTGCAGGTCCTGGTCTGAGATAAAGAGCCTCTGAGTCATGAAAGAATGAGATCTCAAGTGGTTCAGGTTTGGAAACATGATGCTGGTTCTATGTGGGTGGTGTTAGGAATGAGAAGTTGCTCAACAGAAATCTGTCCTTAGAGTTTATATGTATCAAGTATTTTTGTGATAATTAGTTTAAAACCTATTTTTATTCGCCCGTCAAAGGCGGGACATTTTATGTTACAGACACTGTCCATCTGTAAACTTTCTCTTGTCCCGCCCAATACTTCTGATCTGAATTTTTTTTTTTAATGAAACTTGACACACACACGCATCATCACTAGTAGCAGTGTGGCATGCAATATTATCATCCCAGCTTCAAAGTAAAGGTCATAAATCAAGGTCACATGTTATAGAAGATCTTATCTTGTCCAGGCCATTGCTATAGATTGCTGTAAAATACTGTAGTTTGTTGATGGGTGTATAATGCGCCATATGTGGTAGTCTTATTTTTTCTCACCTTCAGTTTGTGTTTTAGGGTTTACGTGACGTGTTTGAGAACTACTACAGAAAGCAGAGGAGGAAACAGGCCCGCCTGGTTCTGCAGCCCCACTCTAACATGGTATGACCCTCACTGCCACTCTGATTGTCAATCCACGCACTCCTCTACCTGACTCACGCACTCCTCTACCCGACTCACGCACTCCTCTACCCGACTCACGCACTCCTCTACCTGACTCACTCACTCCTCTACCTGACTCACGCACTCCTCTACCCAGCTCACGTACACCTCTACCCAGCTCACGTACACCTCTACCCAACTCACGCACACCTCTTCTGTGACTCACGCACACCTCTTCTGTGACTCACGCATTCCTCTTCCGTGACTCACGCACTCCTCTTTCTGACTCACGCACTCCTCTACCTGACTCAAGCACTCCTGTACCCAATTCAAACGCTCCTATACCCAATTCAAGCACTCCTCTACCCGACTCACGCACTCCTAGCTGACACAAGTACTCCTCTAACCGACACAAGTACTCCTCTAACCGACACAAGCACTCCTCTAACCGACACAAGCACTCATCTAACTGACTCAAGTACTCCTCAACCCAACTCACGCACTACCCTATCAACTCACTCACTCTTCTACCCGACTCACTCACTCCCCGATCATCTCACGCACTCCTCTAACCGACTCAAGCACTTTTCTAACTGGCTCAAGCACTTCTGTACCCGACTCACACACTCTTCTACCCAACTCCCGCACTACCCTATCAATTCATGCACTTCTCTTTCCGACTCAAGCACTCCTGACTGACTCACTCACTACCCTATCAACTCATGCACTCCTCTACCTGACTTACGCACTCCTCTACCCGACTCATGCACTCCTCTACCCGACTCATGCACTCCCCTACCCGACTCACGCACTCCCCTACCCGACTCACGCACTCCCCTATCTGACTCACGCACTCCCCTACCCGACTCACGCACTCCACTACCTGACTCACGCACTCCCCTACCCGACTCAGGCACTCCCCTACCCGACTCACGCACTCCCCTACCCGACTCACGCACTCCTTTACCCGACTCACGTATTCCTCTTCCCGACTCTCGCACTCTACCCGACTCACGTACTCTTCTACCCGACTCACGCACGACTCACGTACTCTTCTACCCGACTCACGCACTCTTCTACCCGACTCACGTACTCTTCTACCCGACTCACACGCTCTTCTACCGGACACAATCACTCCTCTAACCGACTCACTCACTACCCTACCTGACTCACGCACTCCCCTTCTTGGCTCACGCACTCCCCTGCCCGACTCATGCACTCCCCTGCCCGACTCACGCACTCCCCTGCCCGACTCACGCACTCCCCTGCCCGACTCACGCACTCCCCTACCTGACTCTCACACTCCCCTACCTGACTCTCACACTCCCCTACCCGACTCGCGCACTGCACTCCTTTACCCGACTCGCGCCCTCCTTTACCTAACTCGCGCACTCCTTTACCTGACTCATGCACTCCTTTACCCGACTCACGCACTCCTATACCAGTAGTATACCATATATAGTATACCACAACATACCAGTATACCACACTCTCCTTAACCTGGTAACATCAGGAATAAGAAAAACTGAATAATGCTTCAAAATGATCTGTAGTTTGTTGAAATCTAGTGTTTTACTGTCTGGCAAGCTGGTTTTAAGTGCTTGCCAGTTAGAAAACATTTAATTTGTTCTGGGGAGATGTCTGTGAGAATTCCAGCTGTATGATTAAAAAAAGGAATCCCGAAGCTTCATAATGACACTAAACATTATATGGAGGTATTTCCCAGCAAAAAGTGGCCAATGTGTAAAAAAATAAAAAATAAAAAATCATAGATTTGGATTTAAAAGGTTTATTTCTGAACATATCTGTTAGAAAACTTGGATTTAAATGTAGTTTGGAAATTCATGTTTCAGTTACTGATATAGCTTCATGGTTTCATTAGGGACTTTTTATGAAAAAAAAAAAAAAAAATGTAAAATCTCAATTTCAAAACTGAAGTACTGTATTCATGTTTTTTCATGGTAGCCTGAAGTTTTTACAACCTATTTGCCAGCATATTAAGAGGAAATTGTACAAGAGGAAAAGAAATATGATTTTTTTTTAATTGCCAATTTTAACCTTTTTAACCTTTATAAATTTCATCTTTAAAATATAATTGAACCATTTTCTGCTTCATATGACTGTGATAAAAAACAGAGGTGCTAAACTGTCCTGCTTGCAGTTCAAATGTTGCCAAATAAAAACAAGAAGGAATATTTTAACAAAAACAAATGTCTTGAGCTGATGAACAAGAACAACTAAAAGAAAACAATCCCACAAAAGAAAGAATGGGAAACGGTTAACCTTTGTTCACATAGAGGTCGAGATGGTGTAGGGGCAGGGCAGCCAACTCGGGACCCCAACGTCCTGGGTTCGATCGCCTGTCATTGCACATCTTGTGGTGTCTCTGAGTAGGATACTCAAGCCCGAATTGCTCCCCGGGCGCCTACATAGCTGCCCACTGCTCCACCTGGGTGTATCCCATATGCAATGGGTTGAATGCAGAGGGCCAATTTTGTCTCTGTATGGTAACATACAATGATGACAACACATAGCACTTTATTTATTATTATAAGCAACTGGTCTTTTTAGTTTTCAAACATTTAGTTGAAAATGATGTGCATCACGTGATCTTGTTCTTGTTCTTCCATTTGTTCTTGTTCTTGCTCTTCTCTTGTCCTTCTTTTTTCTTGTTTTTGTTCTGGTTCTTGTTCATGTTCTTCTTCTCTTGTCCTTCTCTTTCTTGCTCTTGTTGTTGTTCTTTTTCTTCTTGTTCTTGTGTTTCTCATTCTTGTCCCTCTCTTTCTTGTTGTTGTTGTTGTTTTTCTTCTTTTGCCTTTTCCCTCTTCAGGGGTCTCCACAGCGAGTCGTCCTCCTCCATCTCTCTCTGTCCTTTGCATACCTCCATGTCCTCTCTAACTGTGTCCATTTATCTCCTCTGTCTTGTTCCATCCCATCAAGTGATAAACACGTTTATTTAAACATGATGGCATCAAGTTGAGAAGAATTTTCATCTTTTGTTCCACATATTCCATCATTTTTAAAACCAAGTTTTATCAAACAAAGATTTTGGAACAAATTTAGACATTTATCCCCAAAATGTTTATTTCTGTTGATTAGTTTAATTTACTTTTATATTCAAGAAAGAAGGTAAAGTTTTTTTTTTTTTTTTTTTTTTTTTTTTTTTTTTTTTTTTTGTGGTTTGAAACCCACGTGTTTTTCATTTGACTAATTTTTTTTTATTTTTATAATCCATTTCTAGCATGAAACCCTGGAGGGTTACAGGCGGTACTTCAATCAGATTGTTGGGTAAGTCGCTCCGTCTGCACCTCGTTAGAGTTCAAAGTGTTTCATGTTTTGTTTTTAGATGAGATGAAGGTAGAAGACCCAACATCTCTCTTTTAACACACGTTCTAAACAAACGCATCGGTGATCTTTTTGATCGGATGGATTTTAATCGTCCGTCCGTTCGTATCAACCGTTCTTCCTCTGGTTTTAGGTTTTCTGTGGAACTTGGCACCAGTCGAAGAGCTTTGCAAACGTTTAGCGGCACCTCATTTAATTTCCTCCGAGTGATTCTGACAGTTTGATTCTTCTCCTGTCCGACGGAGCTCTTCTGCTCTTTTATTTCCTTTTCGTGGTTCCTCTCATGCGTCGCTCCATCCGGTTGACCGTACCGTTTCTGCATCATGAACACGTTTGGCCTCGCGTCTCCTCAGCCGTGATGAGTGATGGAGTACGTGATGATGGCGTTTGGCTTGTTGCTGTTATTCCTTCTGTCTGCTCATGTTTTTCAGAACTTTGCTAATCTGGCGTAGGTATGAAAGACCTAACCCGACCAGCTTTGAGTGCTGAAATTAAATAAAACTGAGAGCCATGGGTTTAATTACCATAGTCTGAATCTCCTTTAAACCAGACTTATATTCACTGAAGAAATACAATGACACAACTGCATTTAGTTAAAACAAGCAGAACAGTAGCTAAAAGCTTAAATGATCAAAACGGAACAGAAACTAATGTCTGTTAGATTTAGCTTAAAGCAAATTCAAATTGTTGCTCAAAGCTTATATTAAAATTTAAATTTTACAAATGTTAAGTCAATTCTTAAGCTAAATGGTTTAATATATAGGGTATAGTGTCACAAAATTGGCTGAAATAAATGGCAAAAATAAATATTAAGAAATTAAACAGGAAAAATGCGATCAACGTTACAACTTGATCCACTGAATCATAGGAATAAGAAAAACAACTCTATGGTGCAACAAGATTTAACTTCAACACTTACAGAAACACCATGAAGTTTGGAATCCACTGAACACCAGAGGTTTAGTTCACTGAGGTCTTTCAAAGTTTCTCGTGAAACAACGTGTTAGAAAATGTTTTAAATCATTCAAAATGGGAACATTTATTCCAGTCTGATGATAAGCACATCTACCCATCCACATCAGGGCCACGGTTTGGACCTCAATGTGGTCTGGCGACACTCACTGGGCGCCGCTTCTATTGAGACGTGTTGTCAGTGGATACGAACAAACAGCTTGATCCGTTCATTCAGCTTCACGTCTAGAAAAGAAGCTCGGCGTGTGATTGACGTGTTGCCCTGACTTAAGAATCTTTTAACACCCGACTGGATGAATGGGCCGTTGGCTTGGCTGTCGTTGGTCCTTCAACTGGAGGATTATGGCAACTCCACTGGAAAAGCTTCTTTTCATGACGCGTCTTCACAAAATGCTTTAGGAACAAAAAAAAAACATTTATGACTAAAATAATAGCAGTTTATTTTAAACTGTTAACAAGTGGTAATCAATTTTGTGTAGTTTTTAATTATTTATATATAAATTTATCAAATAATTAGTCTGTGTTTCCCAAACAGATCTATGTAAGTTACTTTTTGATATTTGGAAATGTAGTTGTTGACTTCCTGGAGAGATTTAAGTGTAAAAATAAAAGTTTTTCTCTTTTAGCTTGCCTTTTTATTATTTCAAGCATCACTGTATGAATATAAAGGTCTACTCAACCAAATACGTAGCAAGCACCAGCAACAATAGTACAGGACAGAACATAACATGCTCTTCAAAACCACTGATGTTTGGTCTTAACTAAAAGTTGAAAGTATCCCGGGCGAGCCCCCATCCTGCTCCTTTGCCCACAACATAAAGTTCAGACTTGATCGTTAAAGCAGCCGTTCTTTGAGTAAAATGCTCGCATATCTCGACATAACGTTGTTTCTATTTACAAAATGACGACAACATGGAAAACAGCTGCTTGAGATCCATATGTATTTCAGTTTTGAAACTAAGGCATAAAATAATATTCTCTCCTGATTTTTTTTCCAGCCTTTCTCATACTTTGATTCATTTAAAGATAAAACAAAAATGATAATACCTTAAGCAGCTAAATGTAATATTTGTTTCAGTTTTAAGTTTTTTATCAAGCTTAAGTGTAGTATAATTTATTTCAGCCTGGTGTTTACTGGTGATTACAGTCTTTTTCTGTTTCTCTCCTTCCACGCAGCTTCTTTGTTGTCGAGGACCACGTCCTTCACACCACACAGGGTTTGGTCAACAGAGCCTACGTGGAGGAGCTTTGGGAGCTGGCTTTGTCCAAAATCGTCGCTGCCTTGAGGACACACTCTGTAAGATGCATTAAAACTCACTTATGATAAAAGGCCAATCCCATTCCACTCGCTGCCCTAATCCCTTAAGGCCAAAATATACTCCAACATTAAGGCTGCTCCATACTCCACGAGAAGTAAAGACGTCTCTTTTTGCGGACGTAGTTGTGAGACATTCATTTCGGCATGGACATTTCATACGCCACAAGAACTCCAGGGAATCCTCTCCCCTTCGGATTTTCACTCTTCCTTTCTTGAACAGATTTTTCTTTCCATACCACAACCAGGAAAAAGTGGGCATCTCCCACGTTTCAGAGAAACCTTTCAACTACCGCCTCTTAAAAACAAAGTGTTCACTGGGAATCTTTGTAGGATAGCGGTTGGATTATGGGATTGGTCCAATTTTTGTGATTCCATAAAACGACTAAATGACACTTTTTTTTTTTCCAGTCGTACTGCGACGACCCCGATCTGGTGCTGGATCTGAAGAACCTCATTGTTCTGTTTGCAGACACACTGCAGGTACGTTTGACTTATCACCGAACTCAACGGAGGTACATCGGTCGTCTTTTACCATCCAGTCTGTTATCGAGGTGTTCTTGTACTTCGTCCACACAGAATATTCATCCCTGGGGAAACATGAGTCTTTTCTTTACTTGTTTTGCTGTTTTTAGAAGTGAACAGCTGCCAGTTTCCAAACAAAGACTCTTTTTCTCAACTGGAACATTTCTAAAGGGAGAAAACCAACGTCAGATGATGAACTCCGGTGTTTATGGCTGTACAAACGATCCTGGATGGGTTGAGGGTGATGGATGAGGAGATGGACAGGATGTGGGCGTAGACCGGGCGGTAGAAAGACCGGAGGCAAACGAGGCATATGAAAGGAGGGAAACTGATGAATGAGTGGTCTGATGCCCACAAGTCATTCATGTGAAGTGATGAGAAGCTGCTGGATCGATGAATTCATATTTTTATTGGCTTCCATATTTCCCAGTAAGATGGAGCTCTGCAGATACAAGTTTAATTTTCAGGCTGTTTTGAACCCAAATTGACTTAATTTCTTTCATGCTGACTTTAAATTTTCCGTCACTTTCCACCCCCTGTGTTGGCAAAAATATATATATATATATATTTTTTTTTGAATAAATAAATTCTTGATGGATTTTAGACTGGATTTATTAATTTACAAAGGTGACCCATCGCATTGAACAAAGGATTAAGGCTGATTTGGTCAAACTTAACACGTTTTCAAAAGCCTTACATTTTGTCCCCTGTCATGGAGCAAAAAGGGGAATTGGAAATATCCTCCATCCATTCTTACATGTTGGGAGCATAACTTGACAATTAAACGAGGTACTGAGTTCCATTTTGATGTGTGGCTTCATCTATGTGCAAGAAACTTTCCTTTGGAAAATTAGGTTGGCCACTTCAAAATCCAACCAGATCTGTCCCATAGGTAGCCTTCACTGCTGTTTCAAGCCAACGGGCTTTTAATACATGCAACCAGAACTCACCCATCCAAAACATTCATCATGAACGACAATCAAATGTTTTTTAGACCAGGCTTGCTACTCACAGAAACAGCCTGAGGACATAAACAGGAGGACTGTCCTCAGGCTGTTTCTCAGTAGCAAGTTGGACATCTGGCCAAAAAACATTTGATTGTTGCACATGATGATCAATTGTTTTGGATGGGTGTGTTCTGGTTGCATGTACTAAAAGCCCGTTTGAGATTTCAACAGGAGGTTGGCTTGAAACAGCAGTGAAGGCTACTTGTGGAACAGATCTGGTTGGCAGGCCGCAGACTGACAAAGTCCTCTGGATGGATGAAACATTTCTCACTTAAAGAAACTATACATATACATATACATATAGGCTGCAGCTTTCCTTGTTTGACAGCTATTTATCTACGGTGGCTCAACTGTAACACGTACAAAGACACTTATCATGTGTTCTATTGAATTTTTTTCCATTGTCTGGTCTCACCAAGACTCTTGAACTTGGATCTTCACAATCTTGTGGCTTTCAATATAGCTTGAGCACCTCCTCTGTGATTTTATGCATTTTGAGGTTTTACATTTGGCATTGTGATCAATCTTTTACAAGCATGTAGTATCTCATGTAGGGATGCACAATATTGGACTTTATATGTTAAAACTTATTTGGCCGATAACCAATACCAATATTTAATATACTTTCCTTTGTCAGAACATAACCCTCTTATTTAGTCTTATTTGCTACAAAAATTGTGTAACAGCTGTAAGATCTGGTGACATATATTCAGTAACAGCCAGATGAGCACTTTAACTTACCGTATATTAAATGAAAAGTGTTAAATGTTATTTATTAGCATGAGTCACCTGTGATGCTGTCTCACTTGTGGAGGCTTGTTCCAGGATCCAGCTGCAGTGTAGGATCCTCTGCACTCCTGTGCATGAAGGACAGACTTTTTAAGTTCAAAGTTTTTTGTCTGTCCATTGTGCCGTAAGACTAATCATGCTAACGGGGCTAACACGACGTCTAAATATCTGTGGTAAAACTCACCCAACTGCTATCGGCTATTAGCTTCTCAATGACGTCGGAAATGACGGCTTGTAACTCTGTAAGGCTGCATCGGAAAAATATCTCTGACTGGGGTCGATGTAGTGAAGCTCAGTGTAGAACAAAAATCTTTGGAGTCTGACATCCTCACCAACGAAAAAAAACCTTCCACACTGCCGACATTTTGAATTTTCCTCTCCTTCGTGATCAGATCAGGTAGGTGCACGTGACATTGTCACGTTGTGCTGGTGCTGCAGGCATCCTTGTCACTGGGTTGTTATACAAAAACAGCAGCTTTTATATCGGTGAGTTATTTTGATGGAATGTCTGATATTGAACTTTACCGCTAATATCTGCCGATACCGATACCACGCCAATAATATTGTGCATCCCTAATCTCATGCAGATGTTTGCAGAATCCTATAAGACCTTACATGCTAGGGTGGTACTCTGGCAACAACCATGCTGGAAACCTGAAACCACTGATGGCTTCCCGAGTTTCAGTCCCAATTCATAGAGAAGTGTTTTTAACCATTAACCCTTTGACTTCAAACAAATGGCCAGTGGAATAGTAAAATTTGTGGATTGGGTCAGAAATGGGATTCACTTACAATTGAAAAGAAAATGGGATTTGAGTTTGTAGTATTGGTTATTCAGGTTGTACCACACTACATATAAGGTATAATGTCTTCCATTTGGTGTGATTTGTCCTGTAACAATGCTTTTTGTGCGTGTTCTTTCCATCTCCTGCAGGGCTACGGTTTTCCCGTGTCACAGCTGTTCGACATGCTGCTGGAGATGAGGGAGCAGTACGGAGAAATCCTGCTCAAGAGATGGAACATCACCTTCAGGTAGCGATGACGAGTCTGTAAAACTACTGACCTTCACCGCTCGAGTCATAAGGTCACAAGGACCTTTAAGCACCTTCTTGCACATCAGAGTATGTTTGTAGGAAACGCCCTCAGTCTTGGAAGTTTTACGAGCTGCCGGTGAGAGGATGTGTTGTAAGAAACGACGTCCGGAACATAACTTGGCCTTTCAGGACGGGCAGTGCCCTCGTAAGACTTGGAGTGAATGCATGTTTGGGCCCGTCGCGCCATTGTTTCGCCACCGCTTTTGTCCGGTGACACCAGTGGGACTCGGAGCGGGGAGAACGGACAAACAAACACACATTCCCTTTCTCCTTCCCCTCTCTCTTTCTCATTCACACACACACTCGGGAAGCCACAGGAATGTTGTGTTGTATTGTTGAGGAGAGAGCCCTCTCCGGTTCACGGCCTCTCCATGGAACGCTGGGACGTTCTAAGTCCGCAGAGCCAAAAAGACGTTTGTGGGGTGGCTATGACAGACAGGAGGGTGTTGAGAAAACCTCGATTGTTAAAACGACCCCCAGTGGGATGTTTGTTGTTTTTGGAAAAATGGAGAGGGACAAGGAGCCGACTGATGTCACTCCTGTTGACATCCATCATCGTAGAAGGAGACGGGGATTGATGTACGTGTGATTTTTCTCTGCAGGCAAATTCTGGACCAGGACAACTACAGTCCGATCCCGGTCTCGACGGAACAGGAATTCCGACAGTACGCGTCCCAGTTCCCCCTGCAAGACCCCGAACTGGAAAAGGTACAAAGCAAATAAGTTAACAAAGGTGGTAACTGTACGACTACCATATGGCCCGACGTGATCTGTTAGGTTATGTGTTGAGAATGACTCTCGGCTATAACCACACCATAATCTGTAAAAATCAGCTGCGTTATTGTTTTAGTGGTATCTAATGCCATTTAGCTGTGGTGGCCATCTTGAATCACGTTTAGATTTAGAAGCCAATTATTACTTCCTGAGAGTTTCATTAAACTCTGTCCATTGTTTCATGAGCTACTTTGCTAACACACAGGGTTTTAAACTAAAATGTTGCGTTTTCTGTTAGCACTCAAAGTGCGTGTTGGGGACGACTCAGCTACTGCACCAATTTTGAGATTTACCTCTACAAATGACTTACTGGTATTTTATATTTTAGCTTGAATCAAGTTTACTCCACTGGTTTCTGTTGTAGTTCATCCAGTTATTACTTACTGAGAGTTTAATGAAAATCCATCCAGTGGTTCATGAGATATTTTGCTAATGGACATACAAATGAACATAGGATTTCATAGCACTGGTTGATAATAAAGACTAGGTAAAGTTAAAAACTTGTTTTTTGTCCATTTCATTTAGCTTCCCTTTCCCAAGAAGCTCCCGTTTTCCGAGTTCGTACCAAAAGTCTATTCCCAGCTGAAAGAGTTCATCTATGCCTGCCTGAAATACTCTGAGGACCTGCACCTCAGGTACACAAGCACAAAATACACAGACCTTCAAAATCTGCTTGAACCGTGTCAAAACCTCTTTAGGGTTTTTGGTCATACTTCTTTAGTTGGAAAGTTGTGTTTGATGTATATGTTTTCAACAAAGCTTATCAAACTCTGGGGACAGCTGTGGCTTAGTGGTTAAAGCAGTCGTCCTCCAATGGGAGAACTGGGGGTTTGATTCCACTAGCAGTCAATTAAATTAAATTCAGTTTATTTATATATTATCAAGTCGCAACAGAAGTCATCTCAGGGCGCTGCACAGAAACATTCATATACAGTATTTTCTGCTGTATAAGTCGCACCTCTGTATAAGTCGCATTGTCCAATTTTGTCCAATAATTGGGAAA
>JAVCKU010000161.1:1778178-1799909 GCA_032273985.1 Hypsolebias coamazonicus | reverse complement strand
TTCCGACTTACGTTAAAATCGGGTTACGAACGGTGCGTAGGAACGGAACCCGTTCGTAACTCGAGGACTACCTGTACACAAACAAGTTTACAAATGTGTTTTCACATTTGCCAAATTTTAACTCTTAACATCCTGCCTTTGAACTGATTTAGTGTCAAAAAATATATTTTCAGAAGACCAGAGGAAAAGCTTTTGTATCGCCAACAGACCAGACCCTGTCCAGCTCAAGACACTTACCGTTTGAGAACTTTATCACACGCACATGAACAGAAACCGTGGAAGATTGAAATTTTCAGCAGAGAGGGTGCCGTTTTTACTACAGCTACAACCTGAGCTCGTCCAGTAGACCCAGTCGGGAGCAGTTACCCAGTATACGATGGAGAACCCTATTACTACGATATAGTAACTGTCGCCCTCGGTGTGACATGCACCCTTGAGCCAACCAAGTGAAGCTGCTTGCCCATGTTTTGTTTTTGTGTTGAAGTTTTGTCTGAAGAGAAACAAATATTCATCCAAAGTTTCAAGTCCTGACTCATATGTTGTAGGTATTATTCATCTCCCTGGACCGACACCAAAACGTGGGTGGGAAAGGTGAAGCACCCATTCAACCTTTATTTATTCAGGTTAATCCCATTGAGCCTCGGGGACTCATTTACAAGCGAGACCTGATTCTAACAGAGAGTGATGACAACAGTAAAGAATAAAGACAACAGTGGACGATCATAAAAGGAAGCGTACAAGTTGAGAAGAACAAGTGAAAGAAAAGGGCAATAAATGAAACAAAAGCACAGCTACATTGTAAGGTGATGTAGGATACAAAAACAGGAACGTGTCTGCATTACCCACACCTGCCTTCACTGTAATTTGCCCCACTCTGGGCCCTTGAGCAAGGCCCTTAACCCCCACCATCATCATGGCAGCTCTCCACTCCACACAGAGGTCTGTGGTAGCTCGGTGGTCTGTGGTTGCATCAGGAGGAACATCCGGCGTAAAAACAATTGCCGAGTGTAAAGAAGGCTAGTGAAACAAATTGCCCCTTGGGGATAATAGACACTTGAACTTGAATAAGTCTTTGTGCAAGTTAGTTCACTGTGGACGAAGGGAGCAGCCGAAAGAAGAACATTAACAGATATCTTCCATTCTACCAATATCTAGCATTATTCACCAAAGACTAACTTGAAGTTTCACCCTTTTTGTTCATTTTTCATGTTTATGGCCTGACCTCCATCCACCCCGGCCTCGTTTTCAAAACTGCGAATCGGATGAAGCTCCTGTAGCTCCGTGTTCACGCCAAACTGTCTCCCTTGTTGACGATTTCGTCTAAGCAGCGCTGAAATCAAGTGTCGCGCAATCCAGCTCCTTAACTGTTGGCTGCCCCAACCGTCCGTCTGTGCAACGAGGCCGACGAGGTTCTGGACGGACGCAGAGCGAGTTATGTACCGTGTCCAATCCCTTCCAGGAGCTGTGAAAACGAGCCCTTCAGTGGTGTCGGTAACCCGACCCGTCTCCATCGTTAGCGGGCTGGAGTTTAATTCAGCAGAATGAGAAACGCACTCCTGAAGCAGTTTGATGTGGTTTAATACGCTGAACACACCAGGTTCTGGTTGTTGCATCACATTTGTCTTTAGATTGATGTGGGTTGATTGTTTGGGATTTAAATTAATGCAGATTACCCAAACAGGAGATTAAAGAGAGGAAATTGTTTCTTTGTTGAGTTTCTGCTGAGCTGCCAACGTGTGTCTGTGGTACCGAACAGATTAGTTTACCCTACAGGACTCCCTTACATTGACCACACTCTTATGAAATGTCCTTCTTTTTGTTGGTCCATCCTTCCATCTGTCCATCAATCTATCCGTGCATCCGTCCTTTCAAACTGCTGTCATTGGCCATATTTTTAATCCATTGATCTGTCCATCCATCCTACTTTCATCCATCCTTCTAGCCTACTTTTATCCTCATTTGTCTATTCTACTTTTGTCCATCCTACTTTCTTTTGTCCCACTTGTGTCTATTCTTCTTTCGGCCATTTTTCTACCCTACTTTTGTCTATTTGTCCATCCAACTTTTGTCCATCCAACTTTTGTCCATCCAACTTTTGTCCATCTGACTTTTGAGTATCCTACTTTCTTCCAGTCTTCTACCCTATTTTTGTTTATTTGTCCATCTGACTTGTCCGTCCTACTTTTGTCCATCCTACTTTCTTTTGTCCCACTTGTGTCTATCCTACATTTTGCCTTTTTTCTACCCTACTTTTGTCTCTTTGTCCATCTGACTGTTGTCCATCTGACTTCTGTCCATTCAACTTTTGTCCATCTGACTTTTGTCCATACTACTTTCAGTCATCCTTCTACCTTACTTTTGTCTATTTGTCCATCCAGCTTTTGTCCATCTGACTTTTGTCCATTCGACTTTTGTGTATCCTACTTTCTTCCAGTCTTCCACCCTATTTTTGTCTATTTGTCCATCCAATTTTTGTCCTTCTGAGTTGTCCATCTGACTCTTCCATCCTACTTTTATCCATCTGTCTTTGGTCCATCATACTTTCGGCCATCCTTCTATCCTACTTTTGTCTATTTGTCCATCTGACTTTTGTCCATCCGACTTTTGTGTATCCTACTTTCTTCCAGTCTTCCACCCTATTTTTTGTCTATCTGTCCATCCAACTTTTGTCCTTCTGACTTGTCCATCTGACTTTTGTCCATCTGACTCTTCCATCCTACTTTTGTCCATCTGTCTTTGGTCCATCCTACCTTCGGCCATCCTTCTATCCTACTTTTGTCTATTTGTCTATCTGACTTTTGTCCATCTGACTTTCTTCCAGTCTTCTACCCTATTTTTGTCTATTTGTCCATCCAACTTTTGTCCCTGACTTGTCCATCTGTCTTTTGTCCCTGACTTGTCCATCTGACTTTTGTCCATCCTTCTTTCATCCTTCTGCCGTCCGTCCTCCTGTTTGTCTATCATTCCAGGTAAACTCAGTTCCTCTTGTGTCTATAACTCGAACTCGTGTTCTCCAATCCTCAAGAAATTAAATTCTTCTTGTTCTTTGTATGTTTTGTCCTAACAAACCATCGTAGTTCCTTTAGGTCGCCTTTTTCCTCTTTCTTTTTATACTCCACCTTTCTTGTCGTCTATAAGCCTGACCCGTACCGGTCCTTTCTCCATCTTTCCCCCCTAAACTTCTTTCTTTATTTTTTTACCTCGTCTGTTTGTTCAGTCGTTAAGAGCTGAGGAGGTTTTAATGAGCTTTGATCAACGACTGTTACGACGTGAAGGGGGGGAGGTGGACATTCAGGAGGAAGAAACATCAACAGATGTTTATTTTCTTCCTTCAATAACTTCTCATTGTTGCCTGCACATGATTACTTCTTACATCTTCTCACTTTTTTAATTTAATGTGGTCACATTTATTTTTGTTCTGTCAGCTTGTACTAATCAACTGTTCTTTTACTTTTACTCCAATTCTGTTCTTACATGGTCATAACTTTTCCTTTTTTACTTGTCATTTCCTTTCCTTTGTTTTCTCTCCTACTTTCCATTCTTTTTCTGATTCCCCTTCATTTCCTTTAATTTCAAACTTTTGAAATTGCTGTCCTTTTCTAATTTTTCTTGATTAGTTTTCCTTTCTTTTTGTTGTTCCTTTCCACTTTTCTTCCTTTCTCTGTTTCCTTTCTTTTAATTACCAACATTATTTCTATTATAAATTTTTACATCCCTGTCCTAATTTCTTGTCCTTCATAGTTCCTTTACTGTCAGTTTACTTCTTCCCATCCTTTCAGTTCTTCCCTCTTTTCCTTTGCGTTACTGGTGGCTTTTCTTTCCCACTTTTCTTCCTTTCCTTATTTCTCTCTTTCTTAAATTAATTCATTTTATAAATTGCTTTCCTTGTTTCCTTTCATGTCCAAATTGCCTTCCTTTCCTACTTCCTTGTCTTTCCCCTAATGTTTCCTTACTCTCTTCCTCTCCTCTCGTCCTCTCGGTCTGTTTCAGACTAATCATTGCCAGTTGTCTGTACGGAGGTCTGAGGCGACACCATTTGTGTCGGACAGACCTGCCTTTGTGTTTGTCTGCTCCGTCCAGGTCTAGGTCCAGGTCCAGGCCGTGTAAATAGAATTAGCCCATTTCACGCTCAATCTCCCCCTGTGATTATTGACCCCCGGGGTTGTTTGGAGTCTGTGTTCAGAGTTCAGAGGCCGGCGTCAGATCGGAGGATATCCGGCCAGTCGTACGTGTGTGTTTTTCCAAACGTACGCTCTCGCACGTGTTGGCCGTGTGTTGGAATGGACCGAGCCGCAGACACTCGACTGAGGCGGATCTCAGTTCACCAGAACCGCGATCCTGCTGCCGCCAAGCTGTTTTATGAGAGGAGATGGACCCTATGGGTCTCTGAGAGGAAGCTGCTTTATTACAGTAGCTGTAAGTTGAGTAGCCGCTTGAAACACAAAGGAAATTACGTGAAAACGTGCCTCAAATATTGAATGTCGATTCACGGACGGCGTCATTTTTGACACCTGCGAGTCTAAATTGTGATATGCTCAAGTTTTTCAGTTTACAACTGTTTGGAAATTGATGAAACCAGAAGATGAGAGAGATCGCTGAACGTTTTTAAACACTTTGACTATCATTGTGTGTTGGTGTTTGTACAACCACAACCTCTTATTTTATACACACATTAAGGTAACTTTCTGACACTCTGTGAGTTTAGAAAGAAAATACAAGGAAAAGTCATTTTGTTCATTTCTTCGCGCACACTTTGTATTGCAACACAAATGTTTTGAATTTAAGGCTTTTTTCCACGGAATCGACTCGGTCCTACTTGGGTCGACTCGACGCAGCTTTCGGGATCCCTCCTGCTTCTGCTCGTTTCTATACAAGTAAATAAATAAATAATAAGCGCTATGTGTTGTCATCGTTCTATGTTTCTATACAATGGTGACATTAGTTCTCTGCATTTAACCCATCGCACCTGAGATGCACCCAGGTGGAGCAGTGAGCAGCTATGCAAGCGCCCAGGGAGCACTTGCGGATTAGGTGTCTTGCTCAGAGACACAGCGACATGTGGGAATGGCTGGGGATCAAGGCTGGGACTTTCGGAACCCAAGTCGTCTGCCCTACACCTCATCTCGACCCCTTCTAAGGACCTCGGCCGAGTTGAGCTGAAGATCTAACGTCAACTTTGAGAGAATCTCCTTTACAAGAATCATTTTTTAAAAACCTCCAACCGCTTAAAATTGTATTTTCGTTCAAATGGCAACACGTAAACAAACACAGTGTTCCTACGAGGAGGTGTAGATGTTTCCATGCTTGTTGGCGGACGACAGAATTCAGACGGAGCTACATCAGATGTTCAGGTTACTTGTCTTGGCAGGTCACTCGTCTCTTCCATGATTTTTGTCGACAGTGGGAAGGAAGGAAACGGCTCAGTGCGAAGGAGACCTCACTACCTCTGTAGCTTTTTAGCTAGCGTGGATGTTTGTCACATAGCTAGCTTAGCGCTATGTAAATGCTGGCAGTTGTCGATGGGGGTGGACAATTCACAGGCAGGACGCTCGGTTCAGTTCTCTGGGCGCCCTCTTTGTATAATGCTAGAGGAAACGCTGATATGGACATGGTTTAGGCAAAAGTACCCAATCCTGATCCTCTAAAACATGTAGGATGGTGTCCCTCAAGGACCAGGATTGGGCACCTTTGGTTTGCAAGCGCCAACCTACAGTGTGTGAAGGTGGCCTGGACTCGGCCACAACATTTTAATAAACCGTGGAAGATGGCGAGTGTTTTTTTTGTGTGTGTGTGTGACTTTATTTCATCTGTTTGCTCGTTGCCGTTTGCCTCTGACAAAAGCTTAGGGCGACCATGCATCAATGACTCCGCCCACATCCAGGCTTTTAACACAAGTTATGATAAAGTAGACCCAAGTGTTGTGATCTAATACAACGTAACAGCGTTTGAAATGGTTCCTTCTGTGAGATTAGAGTTGAATAATCCCACAGTTCTGTTGGAGGCTTGTGACAGAGTCACAGCAGCAGCTTCAAGCTGATGGCTTGTTTAATCTGGTGTGTTTGTACAAACATCTGTAGTTTTTTTCTGTGATTAATGGAGATAATTAATCATCCAGGGTTGGAATGAGAGGCTTGATGTTTGCTTCTTATTAATCACCTGAAAGTGTGTTGGTTTGAGTCCGATGGTGCCGACCAAACGCATCAAAGTCTCATTGGGATTAATTTGTGTAATGAGGCCCTTCAGAGCAAACGAGCACTTCCCCTTCTTGTTCTGCTCTGGACTTCATGATTGTGACGAGGTTAATCTGAGCCCTCAGCGGAACATCTCGTCAGATCTGTGTTAATGGGATAAAGGAAGGGGAAATGAATCGTAATGGAAATTGTATTTTAATGGTTTCGAGAAAATAAAATGTTTTCTCGTAGATTTAATCCTCGACTCTGCTTTCTTTTCTTTTTTTTTTATTCTTCCCCGCTCTTGGTTTTTACTTCTGTTCTTCTGGTTTTGATCTCTTGGCTTCACTGTGTTGGAATGCAGACATGAAGGTTGAGATCGGGGCCGTGGCTAATCGCTGGGATTACACACGTCTGCTCAGACACCGACACATGTTTGAGTTTCTGTTTTTAATGGGTTGTTGTGCGTCCTCCGCTGCTCTTTTTATTGTTCTGATGCACTTACTCATGCTTGCACCTGAACACAGCATTTTTATTTTTATTTGTTTTTCTGCACATTTAGATACTAAATTTATAATTTTAGTGTTTTGGGGCTTGTAAGCCTGGAACACAATATTGTTTATGTTTTTGTACGTGTTTGCTGTGCAAACTAATGAAAACTTGCACTTGTAGGTGGGATTAACCGGAGTGCCCAATCCTGGTCCTCTTTTACAACAAGTTAAATTACGTTTCATGTTTTTGTTTTTTAAAGAACTTTTGGCAGAAACTGTCCTTTACATTTTTCTACACGTAAATTCAATAGAAATATTAAAAAATATGCTCAACAGTTATTAATCCTAATTATTCCAGAAAGTTTTTATTTTATTGGATTTAATGGGTATATTTAGTATTGTATATGTGTGTGATGATATTTCACTACAGATATCTCAGGGTGCTGTTGGGGAGGAGTTCACTGGGTCCAGTTCAAAGTAAAAGACTGATTTTAATACAGAAACATTCAGTTTGATTATATTTCAGTACAAAAAAAATTCTATGCATTTTGGTTCAAGCCAAGTCATTCCAATTTATTACGATTCAAAACAATAAAATTATCAATTTCAGTACAGTCTGATTTGAATATTCCAGATGTTTTTAGTCACAATTTTTTTTTTGGGTGGGTGGGGGATCTAATTTCAAATGCAATCCATATATATACGTATATATATATATATATATATAATTTTTTTTTTTTTTTTTCCCAATTGCTCATCTTCCAATTCAGAACAAATAAAATGTTCCAATATAAACTATCATAATAAAGTCCAACTGGAAATATTGAAACAAAAACCAGTTCAGTTTTAATAAACTACAATTCTATTTAAGTTAGTCAAAATGAAATTCAGATGTAACTGCAAATGTTCCAGTTGTAAATATTCCTGTTCAAAAAAATCTATTTAAATGTAGTATTATTCCAATTTAATTATAAACTTTCCAACTTAAACAATTTGTTTTAAATTAAAAGCTTCTAATTTAATCCAAGTCATTCCAGTCGAACTAAATTCAAGAGAATGGATTCTAATTTCTCGTACTCCAATTCAGTCCAAATATAATCTGTTAAAGCACACTGAGATTCTCATTAATTAAACTCCAATTGAAGCCATTCTTCAGTAACAGCTGGATTTACTCCAGCATTCAGTTCAATGCTGCCATATTCACATTCAAATACATAAACACACATTCTGATTTAAAACTATTCCAATTCAATGTTTTCCAATTTAACCAAAACCTTCAATCAGATTGTTTTCTAATCATTTACATTTCGTTTGAAGTTGGTTTAAATTTAGCCGTTGCTAATTTTATGAAACGAACTTACAGAAAGTTTTCCCACTTTTTCTGTCAGTTTTTTTTAACAAGTTAAAGATTTAATTGTTTACTTTGTTGTCAAATTATTTTGTTTATCCCCAAGTTAACCCAACATATTTAATTGTATTAGTCACATCAATTGTTTTATGGAACCAGAAATATTGTGATAGTAGTTTTAAAATAAACATTTAATTATTTGTGTGAAGAATATTTATCTTGTCGCCGTTTTGGCAAATATACGTGATTTAACTTGTTCTTAACTAAAAATCTTGTTGTTGTTTAATCTTGTATATTTGATGATCCAATTCAAAGCTTGTTTTCCAAACAGGAAGTGTTACCTCTTGAGAGATCCTTGTCCCGGTGTCGTCTCTGATGGGCCCGTAACGCCTCGTCTCCTCCTCCGCAGGGTAAAGTGGCGCAGACGGCGTGCATGTCGGCCTGTAAGCACATCTCCACCTCCCTGATGCAGCTGCCGCTCGACCCCGAGGTCCGGCAGATCTCCATCGGCGCTCTGCACCAGCTCCAAGTCGACGTCAAGGAGTGCGAGAGTGAGTGTCCACATCTTCGTCTTGAACTTTATCGTTGCAGTCAAACCTACTTCTGTTTATTTCCCTACATCAAAGTAAACATAAAAGTTCACACTCGTACAGAATAGACTGAAGATTGAATTAAACGTCGATGTTATTTGTGCAGGTACGCCCCCGAACACAATATTTGAATTTGTGAGCAAGAAATAATAATTTACAGCAAAATATTTTAGAAAAGTAAAAAAAAAATTGAAGAAAGCGCAGCGAGTCATAAACGAGGGAAACATTATCTGAAGGCTTTCAGTTTTAAACGGCTCCTTTAAATGGACTTGGAAGACATTCTGAGACCGGCCTGCAGGGGGCGCTTCATTAACGTCTGCTTCAACTTCCACGTTGTGCTCCTGTGTCTAATATATCGGAGTTGTCGTTTTTCTAAATTTCAAATTAGTCTAGACTTTGAAAAGTGACTAATCAGATGTTTATTTCAGGACGCTGTGCAGCGCAGAAACCTTAAAACACGTGTCAAACTCGAGGCCCGGGGGCCAAACGTGGCCCTCGTTGACGTCTTATCTGGGCCCTCAAGATTATATGTTGCACGTAAAATACTTTTATCACTTGAATTTTTTTCATTAATCTGTGATTATGATGTCATCAGTGCAGCAGAGAACGTGAGATGAGACCATCCAAACTCTTGTTGAGGAACCTGCAACCACGAAAAGATGTCGGGTGTCTGATTTGATTTAATGTGGATTCTGAAACCGACCCGTAGTTTGAAAAAAGTTTTTTAATCTTGGACCCTTTTGTAAGTGAGTTTGACACCCCTGCCTTAAAACAAATAGTTAAATTATCACAGCTCTGCCAAAATATTAACAATCCTGTAAAAGTTATTTCATATTGTTCTGAAATATTGTACTATAAAATATGTATAAACCTTAATTACTGTATGTGTTCTTTATAAAACTGTAATATTGAAGCCTTTTTCAGTTTTGTAGTAATTCTCATTAATTTATTTTTATTTTATCATTAATCAGGATTTTATCTGAAGTTCTGCATCAACGGTTTGATTCCTTCAATAGAGTTTAGTTAATTCAGCTTCTGAGCAAATTTTCATACGTTTCGCCTTTTTTTTTTATTTATTTCCCAGAATCTAAAGCAAATATTAAATGACAGGAACTACTTTTTATGATAAAAAACAAAACAAAACATTTAAAGCTCTTTATTAGCAGCACTGAAGTCATTGTTCGGAGAGTTAATGTCACACTTCAGCTGCAGCTGTTTTAAAGATAATTCAGTGTTTTATTTTTGATAATCGTTGTGCCGTTATTAAAAAAAAAAAAAGATAAACTTGCAACTTGGTGAGGATTTATTTTCTGTTTGCTCGTCCTCAATCAATAAAACATCTGTAACGTTAGTGTTTATTTTTAACTCTGGCCGTTCAATAAAACTTTTTTTTTACTTGTATATTTTACTCAACCCCTTCAGGCTAAGTCCACTAATATAAATTACATAAATTATCTTTTTTAAACTGATTTATTGCTTTAATTTCTTATAAATTACAATAATGTTTGCACTGTCGCTCTTTAAGTTACTTTAACAAAACATGCTTTGATAAATAATTAAAAAAAAACATTTAAAAATTGCCCAGCGGTTGAGTTTTTAACTACAAATGTTTTAAGTTTAAAGTTTTATGAAGCCGTTAAAGTTGCAGATTTAATGTTTTTAGAAAAAATGTTCCTTGTTCTCCATGTTTTGACCTCCCTCCCCTCATCCCCTCTGCTTCTTTTAATTATTTTTTCTTGCACATTCACGTAAGCACACACACGTTTACCTTTTTTAATCAAATCTCAAAGATTCGAGTCAAACTCTTTTTCTCGAAGAAGCTCCAGGTTTTTTTTTTGCAGTTTGCGTTTGAGGCTGCAGGGGGCGCCACGGAGCAAACGCTCAGAGGAGCCCGTCTTTCAGTCGTGGGTTCTCTGAAAGCTTCAGACTTCACGTCGTCTCCACCTTCATGTCCCTAACCCTGCAGGACCCATTCACCGCTCTCGCCCCGGTTTTCACCTCTTCGTCTTACCTCCTCTTCATCATGGTCTCCTCCCTCACCTCCTCCTGCTCCTCTTCTGGCACCGTTCTCCTCTTTCCCATCCCTGTCCTCGCTCTTCCTCTTCCCTCCTTGATTTGTGAGACTTTGAGACGCAGGCTGCTTTTCTTTTTTTCCAGATAAAGGAGTTGGGGACTTGAAAGAGCGCAAGGCGTCGTTGGCTGGGTTTTTACATGATCAAGGTTCTTAGAGTCACGGAGCGGGTCACACTGCGTGTCTGCGGGTTCGGGACTTGATGTGCAGTGACATGCGTGCAGAGAGATTAGGAGGCTGCCGAGCCGCTTTGTTCCGAGCAAAACCGGTCAGGAAGTTGGGCTGGAGATACAGTAGAGGATGGCTGGGACTGGAAACCAGCAGAAGCAGCAAAACACTTCAGACTTTTGAACGTTTCCAAGGGGACTAAATTACATTTACTATAAAGAAAAGATTTGCTTAAGTTAAAATATGGAAATGCTTCCAAGTGAGGGACTATTAAACTGTTCACCTATAGTCTTTTAACAACAGATCAGTTGAAATTAACAAAAAGAGCAGTCAGTGACGAGGAAATGGTAACAACAAGAATCTAAAGAGGAATAACTGGAAAAATAAACAGTTATAAAGGAGATAATACCACACAGAGATGCAAACATTTGAAAATGACTGATAGAAAAAGAAAACCTAAAAAATGTGAATACTAAAAGCAAAAATCCTTAAAGCCCCCGAATGTTAAAGGAAGAGGAGAACCTTGAATCAGCGGCACGGAAAACAAATTGGATTTACGAAATGTGTGACTTTAATAAGGCGGAAGAAGAGTTTAAAGGTAAAACGTGTGGAGAAAAAAAGGCAGAATACACGCTTGAGAAAAGGTCTTCCGTTAAATTAATTGTGGATTTAAATAGAAGGGGGAAACGGGAACGGATTAGAGATTAAAGAATTTCAGGATTGAGATGGAAACAAATGGAAAACTTGAGAAGGTGTTAAAAATGAGGCTAAAGAGCAAACTTGTAATTCAAAAACACGGAAAATCAGAAAACATGGAAGCAAGAGTCAGTAAACCGCAAAAAAAAATTGTATTCATTAGTAGATAAATAAGATAAGGAAATTTAAAATGTGATAGAACTGGAAAATTATTAAAAAAAAACTGGTCCCGTACCAGTTACATCCAACAAAAATACAAATTGTAAAGAAAAACATGAATAAGATCCAAGTCGTGAACTAAGCATACACTAATCACTAATAGTACAAAACAGTGCACCAAACAACAGCAGCACGAACATGAGTCTGTGTGAGCAGATGAGGACGAATGAACAACACAACATGAAATAAATACATATACATATCCACATAAGAGTGAACTCCCAATTGTACATCTGTCGCGCTGGGGGCTCTTAGATTAAATGGAATTATGGCCTCATCCTTTTCAAAAGGTTGTACTGTACTTTGTTCACTCAAATAACACAACACTGGCTTTTTGGGATTTTCTTACTTGGGAACCCAGTTTAGAAAAAAAAATACCAATTAAGGACTCTTAAAACGCAGTTTCCATGTGGATGGGCACTTCTCAATTGGTGAAAAGTCTCTGATCAAGCAAAGTGTCTAGGGTTCTTAACAAGTGACTGTAGGATGGAGCGGGACTTGGACTGTCTGATCCGAGCCTCCTCTGCATTAATAAAGGCAGTGAGCTGAAAGTTTCTAGATCTACTGGTTCACATACATTTCTAACCCATCTATGATCATGAGGTGTGGGTCGTGACCAAACGGGGAAAAGCCTGAATACAAGTGGCTAAAATAATCTTCCTCTGTAGATTGGCCAGGCTCAGGCTTAGGGTAGCATCTGATTGGGCTCTGACTTGTGGAAAGTAGTTTGTGAACATCATTCACAAGGCAGTCTATGAAATGTCTTGAAACAATACTGAGGGGTTTCAGTTGAACCATATCATATTGCTTGAATTTTGAATAGGTTTCAAAAACTTTTGCAAACAAGTTTTCTCTAAAAATACTTGGATTTTGTGTGCAAATCAAACCCATCTAAATTTATCACCAAAAAAAGAAAGTTAAATCGTGTCATCTGGACAGATTCTTCTTGGAAGAAATGTTTCGTCTTTCATCCAAAAGTGTTGATCAGTCTGAGGCCTGCCAACAAAACCTGTTGTATAAATGGCATCTTATTGACGTGGTTCAAGCCAGCCTGCTGTGGAATTCCCATAAACTGGCTTTCCACATGCAAAAAAGGGACCATCAGTCTAAACAGTCATCAGTGCATAGTTCTACCAAAGGGGTAGTCTCAGGACAGCTCCTGAAAAAGCACGTTGGTGACGAATAATTAATAAAGAACTCGTCCAAATCTGCCTATCATCATTTCTGAAACGTCCTCCAGTAGTTTATAGATGTAGGAGCGGCTGCCAAGGTGGGAATAAGAGCTTGTCAAGACAGGTGACAACATAAGGTGCACGGCCTTTGCAATCCGTGGCCATAAAAATAATCTGTGGTTTACATAAATTGGTCATTTAGAGTTCAACTACACTTGCTGGTTGCAAGCACTCAGAAATTACACCTGATTTATTGCAATTTCAAGTCTCAAACGGTTGCAGCCCAGAGATTTACTGGCTTTAAAGAAACGGTGAAAAAATTAGATCAGTTACTACTACTTTGGATCAAAAGATGGTTGAGGTGGTTGGAGCATCTGATGAGGATGCTTCCCTCTAGATGGCTTTTTGGCTATGTCCCAATGGGAGTCAACCTTGAGACGTAACCAGAATTCACAGGAAGATTTATGAATCCTCCGTGGCCTGAAGCTTTTTTGGGGATTCCCCAGGAGGAGCTGGAGTGTGTTACAGGAAAGGGAGATGTATAGTTTTTCAACTGGATCCAACAGACCATGGATAACGTTGGAAAAAACTGTATAGGTTGGCTTTGAACTGTTTGGTTATAAACCATCCGATTTTGAGTTCAAGAAATAGACGCCGTTGATTAATGTCTTTGATTAATTTTGTTTTTAAGAATTGTAAGAGCTGTTGCCTCTCAGTAAGACAGTTGTGGGATTGCTTCCTAGCCAGGGGCCTTTATGGGTAGAGTTTGCATGCTCTCCCGGTGCACACATGATTTTTCTCTGGGTACTTCAGTTTCATCCCGCTGACCAAAAATATGTTGGGGTCATTGGTAACTCTTAAGTGGTCCCTGGGTTTGGGTGGTTGTCTCGTTTGTCCATGTTGTGATGGCCATGCAGTCTATCCAGGGTATGCCCCACCTCTAGTGACTGATGGATATAGATGATAGCTCCCCTGAGACTAGAAATGGAAAAGCTGGTAATAAAAATGAAAAGTTGTATGGAAGGTGTTTACTCAGATTAGAAGAAGCCAGTGTACCTGAAGCATCAAAAGTTTTATAGTACAGTAATCTTCAAAACATGTTGTTCCCACTTTTTACAGTCAACCTTTCTGATGCTTCGTGTCTGAGGCCATCTTGACCCTGGCACACATTTGGCACCAGGTCTTCTTCCATCTAGTCTTAACCTGACTCATATTAAGCCTATATCTGCTCTGGATTAACGGTTTCCTTCAGCGCAGACCCGTTTTCTCATGGTAGGAAGACCTTAAGGGTAAAAGTTTAAAAGTTATAAAAGGTTAATTTAACCGGTGGCTTCAAAGTTCAGGAGCTGTTGGTGTATGTCGCCAGGGTCAGTGAAGATGGCAGGCGTGTAATGAGCGCTGTGGCGTGTAAGGCCTTGTGTTTCTGATTGTGTGTGTCCCGAGGTGAAAGGATCTAGCCTCAGACTTGTCCTCCCATCTCCACAGCACTCCTCTTCCCTCGCGTTCCCTCGCTCCGAACGCCAGCCGGCTTGTTTACGAGGGGCCAACCGACGCCCGACTTACACTCCGTTCGACCCCGGGCCGGCAGCCCGGGTTCAAATTCCAGAACGAGCCTTCAGCTGTCCCCTGTAACGAAAACAAGCGCAAAATCTGTAGAAATCATTGATCCGACACGTTCGGGACAACCTACACACACACACACACACACACACACACACGACTCTGACCCTCCCCCACCCCATCCTCCCCGCTCCTCCCCAGGCTGTCATTTGTCTGCCAATCTATCCCGATGCAAAGCAAATCCTACCAGGTCTTTTATTATTCCGTTTTTCACCCTCTTTTTTTCATCTTCCTCCTCCTCCTCCTCCTCTCTTCCCTCTCTCTGGGGGGGTGGACTGGTTGGGGGGGGGCTGTTTTTTTATTTTCCCACAGGTTTTGCCAGAGCCAGCCCGGTCGCAGGCTTCCAGGGTGACACGTTGCTTCTGGCCTTCAGTGACTTGAGACAAGTAGGTCTTTGTCTCCGTCGTGGTCCTCTCTGCTTCATTTTCTCTTTTTTTGTTTTTGTTTGTTTTTTGTGCCCACTATCTCCCCCCGCCCTCCTCACATAGTCCTTTTCATCCTCTCGTCCTCAGTCCTCGTCTTCCTTTAATGGGTTTCTCTAATGGTTTTATTCCCCGTACTGTTTTTCTTTTTTTTATATATGTAACCTTCATGTTTCCCTCTAAATGTTTCCACAAACAAACAGAATCTTCTAAAACTCACATTTTTCCTGAATTTGTTTCCTGTTTCCTCGTCTGTCGAGCCGTTTCTGCTGATCTTATATTTGAATTGTCGAATTTTGTTGTGAAAAAAATAATCTTAAAAAATATTTGTGATGCGTCATGGATTTAGTTTTTAAAGGGACAAAATCTGAATTTGTTCCGTGTCAAGAACGGTTTGGGAAAACTGTAGGTTTATGGGTTTATTTATAAATTTATTTATATTTGACGGAAACAAAATAAAATATCTATATTTTCAGATATTCCCTATACTTTTTTTAAGTTAAATTTAATAAAGATAATTTTCACACACAAGTGCACTGCGTTTATGCAGATTATTAAAATATTTAATATGGAAGCCAAAAATGATCACTATTTTCCAATTTGTCTAAAATTTAGTGTATTAATTTGCTCTTAGTGGATCTGTTTAACTCATAAAGCATCAAACTAATTCATTTAGCAAATAACTGGCAGAATAATGACAAAATACAACAACTCAAACTAAACTTTAGCCACTGGAGTTCAGAATATAAACATTTATTTTCACTTTAATGCCTCAAAAGACAGAAATTAGTCTAAAAAAAGTTTATTTTAATAATAGAATTAATTTTTATCTCACAAAACAAACATTTTATGGTAAATAAGTGGTGATTGTCCAACAGTCCAACCCACAGAAACTCTGAGGACACTGGAGAAACGAGACGTTTGGACACTCGTCTAGTTTTGTCGTTTAAACGACGCATCTCGGTTAATGAACTGCTGTGATGAAAAGTTATTGATGTGCAGCGGCACATGCTTCTCTAAGAGCAGATTTTTTTTCTTATCAGCGTTGAACCTCAGCTGAACGTTCACACTTCATCAGTTATTGACGATCATTTTATCTGTTGTTGGTTCCAATAAAAAGAGTAAGAATTGACATTTACAGTCAAATTCTGCATTTTGACTCCCTCGTTGGATAAATGACGTTTCATATTCACTCATCTTTTAGGATTTTCTTGCTCTTTGTGTATTTGCTCGTACGAGCTCCGAGGCACCTGGGTGACCTAACAGATCTGGGCTTTGTCAGAACCCAGATCTGTCCTGAGGGTTTGTACGGCTGCAGCAGAGCTCGCGTATTTTGCCACAAGGCAACGCCACCAGCTACTGTGTGTTTAGGGCTGCACGGTACAACTAATGCAATTGTATGGATGTACACAATGCAGAAATCCAAAGGACTGTGTTAAGTTAAAGACAAATGAAAATATATCTAGTTATGAGGTGGACCTCCACTGCCTTGAACAGTTGGTTCCAATGAAAGTGGCCAAAATACCAAAAACACAAAATGTGAAGGGGAAACATGGTTTTATTTAATGTACGGTATCACAAGTTTTCATTGATAATATCCCCAGCTTGCATATTGTTTTGTCAATATTTTTCATAATATTTTGGTTTCTGGGAGCTGTCCTCTCCCCTGTCGACTCCTCCCAGTCCAGCAGCCACTGGTTCAAGACATCAAAGTTCATGCTCAGTCATCCAGGTACAAAATCCAATGATGGTCAGTCAGGTCATCTGGACAGTTTCTTTTTTTTAATGGAAAGACTAAAGAATTTGTTCCAAACCTTTTCAACGACACTTTGTCTTTTCACAATGTTCTTTAGCATTTGAAGAAGCCGCAGTCGAGGAAAATTTGGAAACAAACTCATTAGCGCTGTGCACAGGCAGTGGTGGGATGTATCGAAGTACAAGTACTTTGTTACTGTACTTGAGTTCATTTTTATGATTCTATACTTAAGTAGAGTTAATGGGTACTTTCTACTTTTACTCCACTACATTTCACAGTAAGTATTTGTACTTTCTACTACACTACATTTCTGTAATGTGTTGCGTTACAAGTTACATTCACGTAGCGTTTTTTTGAGTTGTTCCTTAGTTTGAAAGTAACTGATGGTGAGAGGGAGTTGGTCCAGTGAATCACTGCAAAGTGGACAGATAATGTTAGACCCACCTTCAAAAAGAGCTGGACCATTGACGTATGTTCAAATATATATGGCATTGGGCTGGGCGCATCCGCAGCACCACTAACACACCCAAAATGGATTCCACCGCAGAGTCAGCCAGAAGATTGCTGCCACCCATTGCCTTATTGAAATACTATTGAAATATTATTGAAAGACTATTGAAATATTATTGAAAGACTGTTCGGTACACCAGGACAGATTCTCTCTCCCTAAAGAGCCAGACTGGACTCAAAAAAAACCTTGAAAACCAACTTCTTCTGAACTTGAACAATAAATTCTTGCTGCAACATTAAAAATGTGTCAGTTCGTGATGTTAGGAGACAAGAGATGTCTCCACATGGCTCGACACTCTGGTCCAAGTTTTGAAAATGGTGACAGGAAGTTAAAATATTATTCACTATTGACCCATTACAAGGTTGACTAGACAGTATTTTAACTAGAATGGCTCAACACTATTAATGTATAACAGAAAATGTACATAGGGTAGGCACACTTAATGATACTGTGTGCATTAGGTAATATATTCAGCAAGTACTTTTACTTTTAATACTTTAAGTAGTTTTAAAATCCAGTTTGTCTGTTTATTTGTACTTTTACTTAAGTACAGTGTTTGAGTACTTCCTCCACCACTGGTTACAGGTATCCAACCAAGATGGTGGTTTTCCAGCAGGACTAGTGTCCGATCATCTAATAGGAACTGTGTAAACATACACATTCCTCTACCTTATTGGAACAGTACCCACAGAATTAGCAGCAGCATATCCAAATCTCGGTTCCATCGGTGGGTACGTAGACGAATATTTACCGCAACTATTGAATAGGTGTCAAGAAATTCAGTGTTTGGTTTCTTGAAATGTTTGTTCCTAGTTCAGAACCTTTACCAGATATTCTGGGGTCAACTTTGGCCCTGGGGCCCGGCGTAGTCGGACTTCAGCGAGCGGGAAGCGACTCGGCTTGGGCGCCGTCTTTTTCCTTTGGTTTCCTGGGAGAGGACGGGGCAGAACCGGTCGGAGCTGGACGGCGACACTGAGAACGTCGCGTCTCGACTCTCCCAAACGGGTGCAGACGTGCATGAAAAGTCCGTGTGAGCGAACGTTTGGTGCGCTGTCATCTCTGTTGAGTGTGTGAAACGGGCCGGAGAGCCCGAGAGGCCTTTTGGCTTCGTTTCGCCGCCCGTTCCTGTGAAAGTCGGTGGAAGTGTTTGTGTGTCGTCGCTGGGAATGGGTGAAACGGGGCGGAGAGCGAGTCCGAGTTTGTCTTTGATGTGTGTGCTCGTCGTGGAAAGAGTTTTTTTTTGTTTTGTTTTGTTGGTGCGTGACAGCAGATGACGGATGGGACGGCAGGACGGAGCAGGGGACGATGAATGAGGTGACAGACAGAGACGGATAGCCCTTTATCCCTCCGTCACAATCCCTCTTTCTCTCTCCTTCTCTTCTCTTTCTCCGCCTGTCGGGATGATGCAGTGCCTCTTGTTCTCTCGCTCGGAGGAGGAGAAGGAAGGGGCGAAGATGGGGAGAAGAAGAAAAGGAAAAATTGCATTCATCCGGCATCCATGTTTACTTCAAACCCCCGGCCTCCTCCTCGGCTCCTTCTCCTCCGACATCTTCCTTCATCCACATCCTTCCCCCCTCCTCTTCAGGAGTTATTCAGCTCTTTTATTTCGTTCCCTTCCATTGTTTTTCGTGACCATTCTTATCATATCAAAAGAGGCACATTCCTCTCGCCTCCAGACGTGCTTTCATGCCCAACTCCTGCGGGTGCACATCTGCCCGAGCGCATCTTTGCCCGGGATCCGCTTTGTTCTCCGGGGAGCTTTCCACGTCCGTGCGTCGGCTTTCGTACGTCGGCGGGCACGTGAATGGTCGATAAATCACGCTGACGGGCCCGTTTTGTTGTGCACTCGGGTCCCGGTGCTCTGCGAGGTTCCGGGGTCCTGGGACAGGGCCGAGACGCCCGTTCCCCCGAGGACACACAAGGCGCTCTAATCGTCTTCGACCAGAAGTGGCTCTGAGTGGAAATGTGGAGCCTAAGAGTTTGTTCCAGTTTGTGTTGGGTTAAAGAATAAATTTCTTTCCAGTTAAAAACAACTCCAGTTCTGGAAACGTTGGGACGTTGATTAAATTGTAAATAAAAACAGTCTCTGATGGTTTGCATCTCTCAACCCGTATTTATACACGTTACTTTACATTAATAGTGTTTAGTGCAGATCTTTAGCGTACCCTTAGGCGTTCGTTTAGTTTATATCTTAGATCCTTGTTTACTGCTTCTGTTTACACTTTATATTTTTCTGCTTTTGGGTGTAACTGGGACTTTGAGTGCATCCTTTCGTTCCACCACATGTACCACGTGTGATGCGAACGACATTAAAGATGCTTGAACTTGATTTTGTTCACACTGGAGCGTCTCAAATATTTAATTAAATAGTTTAAATTTGATGGCAGCAGCTCTTTTCCAGATGTAGCTCCTGGTCCACAGCTGTCTGTAAAGGTCCAGGACCTGAGCAGACCAGCTGTTGGAGGTTTTGGAGGGAACGTTGTCCCGTTCTGGCCTGATCCAGCTGTTCAACGGTCCTGGCTCCTTTTTGGTGGATTTTTGGTTTTATGATGCGCCAGATGTTTTTATTTGTTGCGGGGTCTGGACTGGTCGGTTCAGCGCCTGGACATTTAGGACATAGTTTGAATGGGAGCATGCACTGCTGTAAAACCTGATGGTACCTTGATGGAGCCTTTCCAGATGTGTTAGAGGAACTTATGCACGCCCATACCATCAGAGAGGCAGGCTTTTGTACTGCTGATAAACAGCTGGATGGTCTCTGTCCTCTTCAGTACTGATGATTCTAATTTGGATCCATCCGACCTCAGAGCAGTTCTGGACTTCACCTCAGTCCATTTCAAACGAGCTTCGATCCACAGAAGCTCGTGGATGTTCACGCACGGCTTCTTCTTTGCCTGATAGAGCTTTAAGCAGCATTTGTAGATGAACTGTGTTCACAACGATCTGTGGAGGTGTTCCTGAACCCAGAACAGAACCAGACCTGGTTTTAATGACGTGGCCCCTGAGGGTGTGAAGATCACGACCCTCCGGTATCAACACAAGCCTCGTTCTTTGAGCTCAAAGGTTTTTAGATCCTTCTGATTTTTTGATGATTTCACAACCTGTAGTTGATAGAAGCTCAGTCTTGTGGTGAACCTCTGCCCATCTTTACTCCTGACAGACTCGGCCTCTCTAAAGGTCTCATCATATCCAGACCTCTTACGCAACTGTTGATAACTACAACAATTAGCTAAATGCTCCTCCTGCTGTTAATTTGTTGTTTTTATCTATTTATCTTTATATTTCCACAAAACCTCTATCAAACGTTGGTTCTTCTGCGACCGTCAGCTGACTCGCGTTTCAACGCTTCACTGCAGAAACATTCTGGACTTTTTTTAAAACCACTTTTTGAAGACGTTATGAAAGAAGTTTGTATTTTTCCAGCCTGCGTTGAGATGATTACTCAACTCGTTTGAGTGTTTTTGTGACTTTGATGAATGGTGGCTCAGTTGGTGGAGCTGTTGCCTCTCAGTGAGCAGGTTGCCGGTGCAAATCCGGGACCGGGGACCTTTCTGTGTGGACTTTGCATGTTCTCTCCGTGCATGCGTGGGTTTTCTCCGAATACTCTTGTTTCTAGACCAACATGCATGATGGTAACTCTAAATTGTCTCTAGGTGAGAAAGAGTGAATGTTTCTCATTTGTCCCTGTGATGGACAAGAGACCTGTCCAGGGTGTCCCCCTCCTCTCACACAGTGATGGCTGGATGTGGACACCAGTGGCACCCGCGACCTGAAAAGGAAGAAGTGGGTAAAGATGATGGATGGATGAAGATCTGAGCATCATGTTTGGTCATCTTTGAGGAAATCCCAGTAATTCTTTAAATTTTCACACATTTTTAGCACGTTTGTACTTTTTGATTGAATCTGTGAAATACACTGCCTGTCCCAAAAAAAAAAAAAAGTCGCCACATGGATTTAACTATGCAAATAGGTACAAGCCTCCTATTGGATAATTACTGCATGGACGATTATCTTTCAGCTGCAACAAGTTATTTAACCCCAACTGGTGCAAAGAGTTGCTTCTCATTTCTTAAACATTGTGGTCGCGTGGTCGTGGAAAAGATGTTTGAGAAGGGTCAAATCATTGGCATCAAGCAGAGAAAACTTCTAAGGAGATTGTAGAAACTACTAAAACTGGGTTAAGAACTGTTCAACGCATTATAAAAACTGGAAGGATAGTGGGGACCCATCGTCTTTGAGGAAGAAATGTGGCCGGAAAAAAAATCCTGTATGATCGTGATCGATGATCACTTAAAGGTTTGGTGAAATCAAATAGAAGAAAAACAACGTAGCACTCAGGGCTGTGTTTAATAGTGGAAGTAAGAGCATTTCCACATGCACAATGTGAAGGAACTCAAAGGATTGGGACTAAACAGCTGTGTAGCCTGAAGAAACCACTAATCAGTGAAGCTAACTGGGAAAAAAGGCTTCAGTTTGTTAGGGAGCATAAAGATTGGA
>JAVCKU010000161.1:1670509-1683623 GCA_032273985.1 Hypsolebias coamazonicus | reverse complement strand
CACACACACACACACACACACACACACACACACACACACACACACACACACACACACACACACACACACACACTTCTCTCAGGAATGGGCCTCTCTACTTGAAAACAACCTGCCTGTGAATTGAGCATTTCTCAGAAATTACAAACTCAATTACCGTATTTTTCAGACTATAAGGCGCATCATAGGCCAAACAAAACAGATAAATCAAACTTTATTCAACTCCTTCACAAAAACTCTCAACATTCAGCTATAACACATAAAATCAGTGTGAGGTCAGTAAGCACAACCAGAATTAATACATAAGGCTCGCTGTCGATTTTGGAGAAAATTAAAGGATTTTAAGTGCGCCTTATAGTCTGAGAAATACGGTTTTTATCAGAATGAAGCCATCAGTTGTGAGATTTAATCAGGAGCGTAAACATCACTGTGGGGAGAACAGCCGAGTTTTGTTTGTACAATTTGCGCTGTTTGCTCACTTTGAATTATTCATTTGTGGTTTTGTTTGTTCAAAAATCATAGAAGTTAAATAATGAGATTTTAGCAGAGATGCTGAGGTTTCTGCTACATTTAAACAACAACAACAATAAAACGCTCATTACTGGAAGTAAAGAGGAAGTGCACATCTGAACCTGGCACAGGGGGCGTGAGGCTTTAGGTTTTAAACCTGATTGTAACTTTTACATGTTTGTATTATTTGTAAACATTTATTTCAAGTCTGGATCACATGTCAGCGCACGCAGAAGGAAACTACAGTGAGCTGGTTTGAGCAACATCTGTATTCAACGATAACGTTGTGGCTCGTGTGTACACCGTCTGTTAGAAAAATATCACGAAACCTTTGAATGAAACAGCAGAAAGTTACTGGATATTAACAGTTTGTCTCATCACAATAAAGAACTTCCAACTGTTTAACTTCAGGAGTTAACACAAAGATGGCTGCCACGACCAGCAAAAACAAAACACAAAATGGAAATGAGTCTCATTTTACAAAAAATAAAAAATAAATCACACAAGATGTGATTTGTAGAATTGTAGAAGACTCACAGCTTCAAGCGCTACTCACTGTGAGAGCTCTTTGTTTAAATCTTTAGTTTTATCTGTTTGAGTCAACTCTGTTAGCAAAATATCTCATGAACCACCAGATGTTTTTAATGGAAGAGCAATCACTGGATGCGCATCTAAGGCTGAATAACGTTTGAAGTCGACCCAACTCAAGATGGCTGCTGCAGCTAGTTACCAACCAACGAAAAATGTCATAGTTCAGATGATTTTACAGCCACTGAGCTAAAACTTGACGTGGTCGTAGCAGAGAGTCATCAATACATATACAACTCATTAGATTGTATGAAATAAGATTATTGTAAAATGGCTACAAGTCCATTACTCTGCAGAAGTAGAAAACTATGAACTGTGGCGGATGATAGGCATTCTTTTAATGAAAGATGAGCCACAGATTTTATTTTTTACTTTTATAATTGGCTTTCAATTCAAAAATACTTAAGTGTTGTCATCATCCTGGTTTCATTCAAGAGCTGTTCTAGATGCTGATAGCTGTGGGCAGGAAGGATCTACTGCAGCGAATTTGAAGAATCTGGCCACAGATCAGTCCACCCTGATCCAGTGGGTCTCTCGGTCCTCCTGTGCAGCAGGACTGCCCAAATTGCTCTCAGAGCGATGGTCGCTCCTCTCAGCAGTCTGTCGAGCTCCTCGTCACCATGAACAGACAGCTGACGGTGCAGGGGGATGATCCCAGTCCTCCCGTTGTAATGAGCCGAGTTTCCCACCAACTCCAGGATCTCAGGTACTGGAGCACCGCCGCCAGGTTGACGGGAGTTCATCCATGGCGCCTCCTTTTCAACTCATTTGAGATGTAGCTGAGATATTTGCGCTTTTGAGATGTTAATCAGCTGCTCCTGGTTGTTAAAAAACACCTTGTTGCCATGGTTACACATCAAAACAAATGCCCAAAAGTAAAAAAAAGTTTCAGTAAAAATCCTTCCATCTGATACCAGAGGAAGTAATCAGCCGAAAAAAGTGATTTACATCCAGAAAAAAAAGAGGAATTAAAAGTTTTCAGAAGCATTAACTCAGAATGAAAGTGACAGAGCGGCTCCAACATGCAGCCACCTCGAGCGGCGCAATTCTACTAATCAGCTTCAGTGCAAACTTCCCTTCAATTCTCCAAAGATTAATAAAGTTTGAAAAGTTTAGAATCAAACAAACATTAAGACTGAACTGTTGTTTCCATGTAAACTGTGAGTGTGATGTATCAGAAGCTTTTGGACATTTTTTAAAACGTGTTTAACGAAAATCATCGCCGTAAAGTTGGAACTCGTTCGTTGCCGAAGAGAAAAGGGAAAAAGTGATCAACGCCTTTCTGTTTCTGTGAACTACAAAACACACAGGGGTTAGAAAGTATTTATTTATAACGTAAAGTCTGAATTCACGCAGAGAAAAGTCCCGGAGCGGGAGGCCCCACTAAACAAACAGTGTTCCATGTGCTTATCCGGTAATCCTCTAAAATCAGACTGAGGCCGTTTTAATTATTTTCCATTGTTTGGAGTCGACCCTCGCTGCAGTTCTTTCTCCTTCTCTCCCTCCTCTAATCCTGGATCCTCGCTGTGGGAGAGTGATTCCTCTCTGCCTCTGAAACTGAAAAGTCCCTCTTTTCCATCAGGGATGGGAAAAGCCGTCGAGCAGGATCCGGACAAACCCGGTGATGGGATTTAGAGGGCGCCCACGAGGGGTGTTAATAAGAGGACGGCCTGCTCTGCTGGGCTGACCCCTCTGTTGTCCCGTGTGGACAATCAAAGTGTGTTGCTGCAGGAATGTGGAGGTGGAAATAAGACGACTTTGATTCTCAAAGGCTCCAGGAGACTTTTCTGAAAACACGTCCGGTGGCATCTGAGCATCTTATATATGGAGAAGACTCAGAATCTTGAGCTTGCGTGAGAGCCTGAACTCGTTATCCTCTCTGAAGCATCCACAGATCTTTGCAACATGTTTTTTGCATTAGGCCCTCTTCATTAGTGTCGCCGAGCGTTCCAGAGCGGGGACGTTTTAAAGCTGCTGTGTCTCTGTTTCTTATTAGGCCGGTGTTTTCCGTTTGCCTCCATCTTCACGTCTCCCTGCAGACCTTCGTATCATATCTGGAGGGGCCCGTAAGAGAGAAGGGAGTGGTTGCACCATGAGACTCGTGTTATTCGTTCCACTCCTGATCGTTCAGGACGGCTTTTAAAGGAAGGGCTCACAACCGTGCGGCTAAACTTTACTCAAAAGGATGTTGAAAATGAGCAGCTTTCAATTTATTGCACAAAATACTGCACAAAGCCTCCAGTTATCCTTCATAAATCATCCACCACAAATGGATAAGGTGAGCATTATTAAAATATATCATGAACCACAGCACAAAAGTCCAAAAGTGCAGGAAATAATAATGCATTTTATTTGTTAGCGCCCTTCAAGACACCCAAGGACACTTCACAACATGAAAAACAAAATAAAACAATGCAAAATGTCTGAAAACACTAAGTCAAGAGGAAAACAGCAAACCATGGAAGATGCTGTGAAACTGGGGTGATGCGGTGAAACGAGGGGGTTTTGGTAACGATGCGAGCAGCTGAATTTTGAACCGTTTGAAGCTTCCGGAGTAATTTTTGCGGCAGACCAAATAGGAGAGAGTTGAAAGTAATCAATTCAAGAAATGACCAAACTTGGGACCAGGATGGAAGCAGAGTGCGGGGAGAGGGATGGACGGAGTCGGTTGATGTTTCGAAGGCGGAATCATGCAGGTAATATTGATGTGAGTGAAAAGAAGAATGACACCCAGACTCTTAACGTGAGGGGAGGGAGAAACCACGGAGCTGTCAATGGTGAGGGAAAAACTGTTGACTTTAAGGTGGATTTAGTGCAGATGGAGTAGAAATTCTGTTTTAGCACCGTTTAATTTAAGTTAGATGTAAACCAGGATTTAATTTCAGCAAAGCAGGAAGTGAGGGAGCAAGGAGGAAGTGACGAATTAGGTGCAGTGGAAACAATCATCCAACGTACCCAGTCCAAGATGGCTGCCACAACTAACAGGTGAGAAACGATTACGTCAGTTTTTCAAATGTGGAGATCAAAATTTGGTGTGGTAGTAGTTGAGATTTATTCCATCGTGTGTTCAAAGAGCATCTCATGTCCTCTGCAAGGTTAGAATAAACCGTCTCTTTCCCTTCTCATACGCTGTGGGTGATGCGCATCCCTTCAAACAGCCTCAGCCTTTAATCCTTCCTGTGATTGGGTCATTAAAATATATAAATGCAGCGCAGCCATTTGTGTAAAACCTGTAATAAATGGGAAGACATATCTTCTACGTGAGCTACAGCTTTGAGTTTAAACCGTGGACTTTCACGCCATTTTTCCTTTAAAACTTTTTCCTGAAACAGAATTTGCAAACACTGAAATTCTTTAGAACCTAAAAACAGGACAAGATTGAATTGTTCGCGTCAAATCCTGCAAATAAACTGGGATTATTCTTCTTTATGGTAGAAACAAACAGCAAATTGAATGAAACGTGAGGTTGCCCAGAACCTGGTAAGAGCTCAGTTTCACTACATCCAACATCTGCTGCCACAGAGACGGTTAAATCAACCCAGACTGGGAGCGGGGAGAACAGAGGCAGACGAGGACGAAGGCTCCCATGTGGAACGAGGGATCTTATTGTGTGAGGAATGAAAAAAGGCTGCAGGGTTGGGATAAGCTGTCCTGAAGATGTAAATAGATGAGGAAAATGTAAAAGATGACAGGTTTATTACCTTTTCGTCTTCTGTGGAGGGCGATAATGTTTCACGCCTGTGTGGTGTGCATATAGCTGATCGTCTTGTTAGCAGAATATTTGATGAGCCCACAAAAAAAAATAATGCCCCTAAAGTAATAATTCAGTGTATAACTGTTTATACTTAGGAATCAATTCAAGATGGTCACCACAGCAAAATGACTTGCAACACAAAATGTTAAAGGTTATAATTTAACTTTACAGATGTGGAGCTAAAATTTGATGCGAGTCCTCCTCACTTTGCGTGGCTCTCTTCAAGATTTGGTCAAAACTGCTTCAAGCCAGTGTTTGTCAGCTCTTTAGCTTAAAAAAATAATAATTTTCTGCTCACCATCAGCTTGACCAGTCTCCTGCAGAAGAATTGCGCTACATTCCCTGTTCAGAAGGGACAAGGTTTTGAAGGAAACCTGCAGGTCCTGCAGCTGGGAGGCAACGTGACGCAGCGCTCATATAAAAACACTCTGCACACGATGACGGTCCCGTTCTGTGTGATGGATGGTTTTACCTTGGGTGGTGTTCGGAACTGCTGAGGCCGTTTCTTACCGTGGACCGGAACCAGCTGCCAGGTTAAAAAAACAACATCTGGAACCAACAGAAGAGCACGCAGATAAAATCCTTTAAAAATTCACTGAAACGCTCGATGCTGCTGCGATTCATTTTAAATGGACCAAAAACGGAGCCAGGCTGCAGGTTTTTGTTACCACAGTCAGGATTTTTGTGGCCGCCATGGTTTCTGGCCCACTCAGGGGCCTCTGGCCTCGACCGACGGGTTCCTGGTTGTGATGTCAGCTGTGAGGTGAACACACAGGCTGACTCGACAGATCTGAACGAAGCAGGCAGAGGAAACAGCAGTCATCTATTTTGAAGGACTGACTTCAACAAGTTCGAGAGTTTGAGCAGAGAGTGAGGAAGAGCCTTCAACCCAAATCTTCTGTCAGCCGGCACCGAAGCAAGATCCTTCAGAAGGCACGGACTCAGCTGCTGCATGAACAGGTGAGACAGACCAACTTCACCATCGAGATGTTAGACGTCAAAGAACACACCCGACAACAACTTACAGCCTAGATCAGACCACGTTTCAGCAAGTGATGGATTTCACAGTAAAAGCACGCTTAGCACAACATGTCCAGTCCAAGGCCCGACAACAAAAGAAGTTACCGATAACTCGTCAAGCCCGTGACACATTCAGTGGAAGACGAGAAGCAAAAAGAGCTAGAAGCTTAAAGGCAACACACAAATTAAAGGCCAAATGCAAGCTAAGTGTATGAAACAGTAGCTAAACCATAAAATAATGGTTAAAAGCTAAATGGAAAAAAAGGGACTAGCCAAAAGCAACCAAAAAACAAACCAAAATGCTAAAAGCTAAATGAAGAAGGCTAGCTAAAAGCAGATAAATAGTAGCTAGAACCTAACATTATAGGTTTGGTCTAGCTAATTAGCTACTTTTAGCTTTTTGAACGGCAAACGTCTACGTAGCAAAAGGCTCACATGAAGCACATAACGTCAAAGCATGTCATTATTATTTTACAGATTTTTCCAATTTAAAAAAACAAACAATGTCCAACATGTTTTCATGTCTTTGTGCTTCTCTGTGCTCTGCGTCAGCGCAGCCAAGTTTACAGCAAACACATGGGGGTAGCCCTACACCCTTCTTCACTCAATGCCCTCTTGCTGAGCTGGTCCAAAGAGCATCTGGTTCCTCTCGGGCCCGTGGCTGCAACAGCGTGCCACATCAAAGCTGCTTCAGAAAGAGGAGCAGAGCGGGGAGGCAGGAAGAAGAAAAGAGGAAATCTGGGACAAATTCTGCATCACCACAGATCTGTCGTTGCTCGTGGAAAAGAACTGCAGCACACATCAATGGTGTCGCTGAGAATCCATCAATCCGTGCCTGACCACTTCCCTCACACTGAGTCTGGCTCCCACGCTCTGCTCAGCTCTTCGGTGGCTCTGCCAGGAGGAGCTGCAGCTCTGAGAGTTTGTCCGCTTCACTCTCATTAGTGCAACATCGTTAAGATCTCGTCAGCGGGAGTGGATTTAGCTTCAGCTCAGGTCTGTTCCAAGGTAAATAAATGAATAAATATTTTAATAAAGTCCTCATCCTGTCTTCAGGTTTGGATACAAACTCAGTAGATCAGATGTTTGGAAGTATGACCTCACAGCAGTTTGTCTCAGGCGGCAGATCTGAAACAAACTTGAGGGAGCGCACCACTTCCTGCAGCTGAGACCAGTTTCACTCTGCTCAGACCAGTTTGGTTAAACCATCTGTTATTTTTCTTCTAAACACCAAGTTATGTGAATGAGGGAGGGAGAACAGCTGAACCACGAAGGTGGACCGTCAGTGCAGCGTTGGGTCAAGGAGGCAGAAAGGTCCAAGTCCTATGGTTCTGTCATTTTTCTGCTGGTTCTGTGTATTTTAATCCATTTTTGTTGTTGTTTTGTTTTAGGGGGTAGTCTAGTCATTTTCAAAGTGATGTTCTGTCAAATAGTTCATCAGTCATGGGATTTATAGAAAGAAACAAAGTGGCTAAGTCTCATTTTTCGGGCTTATAAAAACATCAATTTTTCTAAAATAAGTGAATAAATAAATTAAAAAGTAGTTCCCCATAGAAACTACAGCAAGATCATCACTGAATCAGCCACATCAGTTGATTTTAAACAAACAACTGAAGTGTTTTAAATCAACCTTTCAACTTTTATTAGCAGCCCAAGGGTTCAATAATTTACCTCAAGGGACCGCATTGAACTCTTGCAGCAACAGTATGGACGGAGTTTAATGTCATTTTAAACAACATTTTATTTTACTTTGTACTTTAAAAGTTGGTCCACTCTGTGGGTTTGCTGCTTGTGGGGCTCAGTTTGTTGAGGCTCCTCGGACTGATGAAGTCCTTTGGATGAAGGATGAAATGTCTATAAAAAATAAACCATCCAGATGACCTGACTGAAGTTTTCTGGATTATTTTACCTGGATTATTGAGCATAAACTTTGACGTCTACTTTAAAAGGTTTTCAGAAACAGGGTTGAATGTTGTGTAAAACCATCTAAGATGAAAAAGTGATTTATTTGACTAATTTAAGAGAAGACGCACATTCCGTGAGAACTTGTGAGCTGCTGCAGCAGTTTGTGTGTGATCAGTGTGTTCATGTTGACCTCAGCGCTCTGGGTCAAAATCCTTCAGGCGAGGGAACCAGAGAGGTCAAAGGTCAAATCCACCTGTCAGGTACAAAAGAGTGCGCCGAGAAAAATGCTCATTCCTTTAAAAAAGGAGAAAAAAGTTTGAGACCAGTTTTTGCAGATCGACCACAAACATCAATTTTAGTTTGTGCATTTATTATTTATAAGGTAAATAACTCGTTTTCCCTGATCTTTTTGTTACTCCTGTCAAATTTTCTCTAGTTCGGCTGCAGCTTTTTTTTTTTTTTTTTTTTTTTTTAAAAGCCTGACTTGACGAAACGTTTGGCCAAAATTTAATAAAATCTCTTCACACTTTACTAAATTTATATTCTATCAAAGGACGTCTCAGTGGAGACATTTTTTTACAGCAACTTAACCAGAGGAGGATTTTTAGTATTAAGCTAAACTGCTGCATCAAATAACAGATCTCCTCTGCTTCAACATTTCCTTAATCAACAATAAAAATAATAATTTATGTTTGTTTTGTAACAAACTGGAGCCCTTTCACCTTCATAGATGTTTCCAGCCTGCAAAGTGTCAAAGCAGACAATTATTCATATTTTCATCGTTTCTCTAAAAGTGACAAATATTGGGCTGTAATCTGCGAAATCCACTAATAAATCAGCTGCAGTGAGGATGATTAAATGATTAAATCTTTAAAACAGAGTTCTCTCTGCAGTTTTCCTCCCACCTGTGTGCAGAACTTTCTGCAGGAATAAACCTGATGGACAGAAATAAGCCACAATTGGTTCATTTCTCCTCGTAGCATCCCTTTAGTTTTTGCTGCCAGTTATTGCAAACATTCTGCTGAACAAAAACAATAATTCAGACTTGACGTCACAAAGACATCACAGGAGGATGATGTAATGTTGACGTTTCCATGAAGGACACTAGAATGGTTTGACTGTTGGATAAAAGCTAAATTTTCCTGTTTTTGTTCAGCTCAGTGTCTCAGGATTGTTCCGTCTGGGCCTCCTACGACCTCACCATCAGGAAACAGAAGTTGAATCAAATCCCGTCTTTTCCAAAAGCGGCCTGCGCTGGAAACGACGACACCATCACACAAACCTCACAATCATTGTGATTTATGACTCGTGACGCAGCAGATGGGCAGGAAGCCCACGCTGCTCCATCTTTAGATCCGACCACAAAGACATAAAGAAACACATTAAAAATGTCCCGAGTCGTCAGCGCAGACATGAAGCTGAAAACAGTCAACTTGGAGAGGAAAGACCGACCATAAAAAATGGTTTTCATTCATCTTTATGCTTCTCTCAAAGGGGCACAGGACAGGAAATGTTTATCCATGTCAGATATCTGTTTATACAGCAAACCGATCTAAAGCAGCGAAGCACGACTGGACCGAAGACGCTGATGTTGAAACAATGGAACGATCCGGTTTTGATTGGAAGGAAATCAAACCCTGCAGAGAACAAACAGAAAATACAGCTCGTTTCAGAAATGAAGACAAATCAGGGCATTTTGAAAGAACTGAAGAACCAAAACCCAGTTTATTGTTACCATTTATTTCCAAGACGTCTCTTCTGCATGAAATCTAATCTGGCCTCTGAAATGAGAGAATTTATTTTGGCTTTGATGGAAACACAGTCTTGGTTGTGGCTTCTCTCCCCAACAAAACAGCCTCATCCGTCTACATAAGCGCTCCACGAGCTGGTCAAGTGGGAGCTAAAATGTGATTTTAAATAAAATTTAAATTAGTTTCTTTTAAGCTGCCAAACAGCAGAAGTTTGATGGGTAAAATTTATCGAGCCTTCAGTAAGAATGGTTGGGACGCATCCTGAAACAAGTTTAAAATTTGCCTTTTTAATAGAAATCTGAACAGTTGGCAGTCATCTACATAGAAAGGTGTTCCCACATCATACTTAAGTAGCCAACAGATTGCACTTATACTTTCCACCGTACATGTCGCTCTGCCGTATAAGTCACATCAGTCCAAATGTGTCTAACGAAGTGGAAAAATCCATAAATACTATGTGTCACCGCTGACAACTCGGAAATGTGGGCTGGTGTGTGTCAAAAAAAATCGATTGGCTGCCAAATGGTGGCCGTGGTAGCGTGCACGGGAGGACTTTAACAAGAATTTATCAAGATTAACATTTAAAAACAATTATTGGTTTGTTCAAAATTATAGTAAAAAGGTGTCTCAGTCTAACTTTTTCTTAATAAATGCACTTCGGCGGTCAAATCAACTGCATTTCAAAAACCGATTCACGGAAGCGGGCATGCGCAAAAGGACGAGTCGCTGTGCATTTTTTTGAAATCTAACAAGCTAAACATCTAAAATGGTTATTTGCTCAACATTATTGTAAAGGTGTGTCTCAGATGAACTTTTATTTAATAAATGCACTTCAGTGGTCAAAATAGCTGCATTTCACTGTGGCGGTGCAGCGAAATTAAGCTGATTACCGGGTAGATGGTTGGTGGCAGGCTATGGTAAGCCGATTGTGTCATTAATAGCCACTCTAACCTATTATAGGATACAACAGCATGCCATACAACTCGAGTGCCATCTAGCAACTAAAAATTATGTTAGTTGTGTTAAAATGTTCAATATTTTCTGTCAGAATGAATGAATAAACAGTCATCTCTCAGCCAAAAATTGGTTTATAAATATGGGAAAAAAAATAAATACGTCGCTTTGGCGTATAAGTCGCAGGGCAGGTAAATTATGCACACACAAAAATTTTTTTTTTTAATAAAAGCGACTTATAAGGCGAAAAATACATTAACTTAATAAAACAAGACCATGATGGAAACAAAGACTCTGACAGAAGACATGGTTGCTGCGCTCTTGGCTCATTTATTCACACCAGGTGACATTTTGAGCAGGGCTGGTCAAAGTTAAAGCTGCACAGCATCATTTAAATCGTGTAACCACAATGCACAAATAAATCTTGCAAAACTACATCCACGAGATTGTCTGAATCCCCCAGTGCCAGTAAACGAAACAGGAGTGAAGCGCCGCAGCATTCGAGCAGTTTCCCTGACTTTACAAGACAAATTCTTACATTTTGAACGTTGACTTGTTTATTTTAACCGTTCTCATCCTGATTTTAAAATTACCTTTGTTTGAATCAGTGGGTGAATAATCCCCAGGACATTCTTGTAAAAGTGATTCATAAATCAATGGATTTATTTTCTGGTAAAATAAAAGTTTGAATAAAAAACTGTTTTCTGCAGCGCATGAAGAGATAATTTACTGAATCAGCTGAGCTGGAGCAGGGAAATGTTTCTTTGTCACATGCAGGTTAACACAAGGTCAACAAGGCAATGAAACGTTCAGGATGAGAAGAACTGATTCAAAATACGCAGGATAGTGGACCTGGAGGACCAGGACTGGACACCCCTGCATCAGCTCGTTTTAACACTAAACCAGAACAAGCAGTCAAGTTTCATGGCTGGACTTCACAGGAACTTCTACACAGATCAGCTAAACTGGTCCTTAATCGTTACTGTTGACTCATGTGTACAGTGTGTTTTGTGGTGAACTCTTGTTGTTTGAATCTTGGTTTGGAGCTGCACAAACATTGTTGCGGCTCCAAAAGTCCCCCAAATATAAAAGTTGTTGATTTTAAGAGATAGCCGTTAACATAAAAAAAAGTCTGAACTACAAAGTGAAAATCACGTTAGTGCAGTGGTGGAGAAAGTACTCAAACACTGCACTTAAGTTAAAGTACCAAAAAAACAGACAAAAATGTACTCTAGTAAAAGTAGAAGTGCCACATTAATGTTTTAACTTAAGTAAATAAGTACTTGCTTTTCAAAATATTTAAAGTATTAAAAGTAAAAGTACTTGCTGAATTTATTACCTTATGCAATGGTCTACAATATCATTAAGTGTACCTACAGTATGTATGTTTTCTGCAATACATTAATAGTGTTGTTTTAATGAACAATGCTGCAGATAATACATGTTTTTATTGTGTTTACCATGTGACAGTTCACACTTGGACTTGTGATTCTGTGTGTCAGAATTTCAGGGATGACAGGGTTAAATTTCATTAATTAAAATAAGAGGAATGATTATATATCTTTGAAAGTTTTATTTAAGACAAAGTAAAACCAATGTGTCATTTTAACTGCAGTAAACACATTGAAGTAAAAGTTGTCTGACTGAAAAAAGGAGCATTAGACACAACTAACAAAGGAACATCTGATCATTTCTCCAGTTTGTCATCAACTCTAGTTAAAAAAAATGTCTAGTCAAGCTTGTAATGGGTCAATAGTTAACAATATTTTAACTTCCATTTTCAGATCATGGACCCGAGTGTCGAGCCATTTGGAGACATCTCTTGTCTCCCAACATCACATGAACTGACACATTGTTTCATATTGTAGCAAGAATTTCTTGTTCAAGTTCAGAAGAAGTTGGTTTTCAAAGTTTTTGAGTCCAGTCTGGCTCTTTCGGGAGATAAAATCTGTCCTGATGTACCCAAAAGCTTTTCAAAAATCTTTCAGTCAGGCCATGGGTGGTGTGTATCTTCTGGCTGACTCTCCATGGTGGAATCCATTTTGGTGTGTTAGCAGTGCTGTCAATGATTTATACAGGTACACTAAAATATACATCATTGGTCCAGCTCTTCTTGAAGGCGGATCTAACATTACTTGCCCACTTTGCAGTGATTCAATGGACCAATTCCTCTCTCGCCATTGGTTACGTTCAAACTAACAAACAAATAAGAATACAAAAAACTTGGATGTAACTTGTAACAACACATTATAGAAATGTAGTGTAGTAGAAAGTACAGATACTTTATGTAAAATGTAGTGGAGTAAAAGTTGAAAGTACTCACGTTTAACTCTACTTAAGTACAGTACAGATGCATGAAAAATGTACTCAAGTACAGTAACAAAGTACTTGTACTTAGTTACATCTCACCGCTGCTTTAGTGTAAGATTTTTTATTTGGTTCTTCAACAGCCTTTTATACTCAAAAATGTACTGAACCAAACTTTTAATAAAGCGTTTCAAGTCCTGACTGTAAAATAAATAAAGAAAAAGTCAAGATTTCTTCCACAGACCGTCAGAAACTTCTTAGAGGGGGGGGGGGGGGGGGGGGGGGGGGGGGGGGGGGGGGGGGGGGGGGGGGGGGGGGGGGGGGGGGG
>JAVCKU010000161.1:1603419-1615589 GCA_032273985.1 Hypsolebias coamazonicus | reverse complement strand
TCCGACTTATGTTAAAATCGAGTTAAGAACGGTTTGTAGGTACGGAACCCGTTCGTAAGTCGAGGACTACCTGTATTAATGTTTCTGTTCAGTGTCCTGAGATGACGTCTGTTGTGACTTGGTAATATATAAATAAACTGAACTGAATTCCTAATCTTATCCACCATCCTTGTCACTCTTCAGAACCTCGACATTTGCATTTCTGCCACTTCCAGTTCTGTCGCTGAACAGTACGATACCTGGAAAGAGTCAAAACTGGTGCCACTGAACAGTTGGTAGATAATTTTATTCCTTTCACTGTGCCAAAAAACAAAAAAGGATAAAACTATACGACCGTCTGACAGTTTTTAGGATCCAAATTGGTCAAACTTAATGAGTTTAATTTCTCAAGAGCCGCCACAACGTTTTGCAACAGAAGAACAAAGAGGATCGATGGCAGTGGTAACACAGACCGCTGGAGGCCAGTCTTTGTAGATGAAACACTTGTTTACTAGCGCTCAAATATTTCTCCAAGGCTTTACCAGTAAATTATCAAAATAATTGAGTGTGTATGTGTGTGTCCACCCCCACGAGTAAACAAAAAAGACGAACAAAGTGACACAGCTGGAATTTAGTCTTTTGTTCAACCAGATGTTCAAATTTCTTCTAAGAAACTCGTTTGTGCTCTTAAATTTTTGAGTCCATCTCTTAAAATGAGCCATAAATGTTTATTAGAGCAGGGCTTGACCCTGGTGAGACAAGACCTCTGACTTATTCCTTCTAAATGTTGGAGGAGACGTTAGAGACACTACTGGGGTTCACTGGGCTGACCAACAAGTGGTGTTACTGGTGCCAACAATACATTTCAATTACAAAAAAGCAACAGCCATAAAAAAAATACACACACAAATTAGAAAATGAGTATAATCAAAGTCTATTTAGGAATACGGAAAGACATATGAGAGTGAGAATGCAACAGCTGGATTGTAGTCATTATGCATGGACTTTGATTTTAATTTTTTGTTTTTGCTTTGTGCAAATATACAAACAAGAAACCACAAGAAGGACCACAGAACACAACCAGACTCCAGTTTGCATTTCTTTGTAGTGGGTTTCATTACATAAACAATATCTTCATATAATTTTACTACACTTTGTTTTTATGTTCTTTAAAGTCAACTTAGTCTCAGATTTGGAAAAAAAAAAAAGTTTTGTCTTTTGCTCAGTTTCTCTTAGGAGTCAGGACAGCGGCCCTTTATGATCAGAAAAGCCATTTCTGCTTCTTTTCTCCTGAAAACAAAATGCCCCAAGACCTCCTCGATGCATGGCGTGGAAGAAAACCTTCCAGAAGGAGTCGACCAGACACTATAATCAGATACCTAAACTGTTTCAACCAACTCATTTTGATGCAGAGGAGGAGTGACTTCGAGCTCATTCCATAGGATTCAACTTCTCATGTCCATCCAAGGTTTGGGATTCATTCAACTTTTATTTAGACAGGTTAATCCCATTGAGCCTCAGGGACTCATTTACAAGAGAGACCTGTAACAGGATAGACTCCGTCCCAAAGAAACCCATTTGTATCCAAAATGTTGTTCTATTAATCTTGACCCAAACGTCATGACCACTGACAAGAGTTTCAACATTGATGGATTAATAAAATTACGAGTTTGCTTTTTTGGCTTGAATCCATCTTTACTATCTCAAATCAATATGGCCCCTTCATTAGTGAGGACAAAGCTCCAATTCATTGGCAGAATGGAGAAAGACTATTACTGTACTTGAACTCCTCTTTTAAAAAGCAGAAATTCCTTTCATAAATTACCTCACAATGGGGATGTAATACCTTCATATATCAATGTGATTTATGCGATACTTTAGTGGTTTCAGTCGACCCTCTGCTGTTACCTCTGACTCACAGAGGCAAAATGTCGTTACATGAAAGGATGGGAAGGAAACAAAGCTCGAGTAGGACGTATTGAAAGCAAATGGTTTGTGTGAACAAACAATGACATTTAGAACGGGAGATGTCTGACACGTTGTTTTGCGTAGTGCACCAAGTAAATGGTGATCCAACCCCTCCCCTTGAAGCAGCACCTCACTCCCAACCCAGAGAGATGTTGCACCCTTTTCTGACCGAGGACCATGAGCTAAGATTTGGATGGAAGTGCTGATCCGTACCCCAGCTGTTTCACACTCTAATGAGAGCGAAACCTCAGCATACCACCAACAACAGGACCACCATCCATCCATCCATCCATGATATTTACCTGCTTTTTCCTTTTGGGGTCATGGGGGTCACTGGTGTCCATGTCCAGCAGTCACTGTGCGAGGCAGGGGACACCCTGTACAGGTCTCCAGTCCATCACAGGGACACAAAGAGAAACAATCATTCACTCACTCACTCACATCTAGGCACAATTTAGAGTTACCTATCAGTCTAACATGCATGTTTTTAGTGTGAGAGGAAACCGGAGTACCCGGAGAAAACCCACACATGCACAGAGAGAACATGCAAACTCCACCCAGAAAGATCCACAGCCATACGGCGACCCTTCTCGCTGAGAGGCAACAGCTCTACCAACTGAGCCAACGTGCCATCCCAACAGGACTACATCATCAGCAAATAACAGAAACACATCTTTGGTAAGGTCTTCTGAGATATACTGGTCTCAGGCTGAGTGACTGAAAGACCTCAGTGAAATAATGCTCACCACCTCCATGATAGAAACTCAAGATCAGGTACACCATGAGCTGGACAGGGACAGTGATCTGGGCGTATTGATCCCCTGGATACAACTGACTCTAGGATGTTTTTCCTTTTTCTTTGCACAAAAGTAATTCAGGTCAATTGAGCCCAATTCCGATTTAGGTTTATGTTCAACAGGATATGCTGTCAAATTAGCCGAATATAAACATAATGTCCGACAGGGTTGCGGACGTTAACATAAACAAAATGGCTACATTTTGACGTGTAAACAGACCTAACTGAACACATCAACCACCACAGAACATGTCTAAACACGTCACTTGTTCTCCGTGAGTCAAGGCAGCAGCAGTGCTTCGTGGGAAAAAAGCAGAAGTTAAACACATAATTTTAAGATTATTCACACGCTTATGTGGTAAAAACAGATGTTGCCTTCACAGCAGAATCAGAATCATGTTAGTTTTCAGCTTAATGATGACTAAATTTGATTAAGTACCCATTTTGTCAACATTAATAAATCAAAGAAGTGAATCAGGACTTTAGTATTGTGTAGTTTTCCCCAATGCTGGCATCGCTCTGTGACATTTCCATGAACCGGGTCTTGATGTTCTTCAGATGAACAGAGGAGAGAACAAGGGGAAGGATGAAAGACGAGTTCAGAAGAGAAACAATAGAAATCTGTTGGGCAGATGTCGTGGCCGCTCCCCCAATATTTCCCAACACTTGTGTTGAAATTGGGAGAATTCGCTCCGGAGTTTTCCCCACACAGAAACGAGGATGTTCACATGTGTTCTAACGAGTCAGCACTTCCGCTTTGACACACTTTGCGGCTTATGTTGGCGTTCAGGTATTTGCATCTCGTTTCCCACAAGGTGACGTCGGTGACGGGAAAGGCGAGCTCAGAGTGATGACATTTTATGAGCTTCGGCTTAATGTTAGAGATGAAAAACGACTCGTCGTAACACTACCTGTAGAAGGACTCAGAGGAATAAAGAATCAAAAGGAAGACCATATGGAAAGATGGGCATATGAAAACGACAAGATGAAAACAGTTTAGGCAGAAATTCAAAACGTATTTTAAAACTTATTACAAGATAATCCCATTATCTAAATCAGCAGGGGAAAAAAAATAAATAAATAAAATAAGATTATATATATATATATACATATATAAATAAATTTGTGCAGAAGAAAATGGTTGCAACGTTAATTTGTGACTTTGTTATCTCACAATAAAACTGTCTGTATTTGTAATTATTTCTATCTTAACATGTTTTTAGTCTTTCCTGCTATAGTAAATACACCCGGACCAGTCATGTTGTGTCCGTTTCTTCTTCCTGTCTTCTCAAACCCAGCCAGTCGAAGCAGATGGCCACTCATCCTGAGCCTGGTTCTGTTGAGGTTTCTTCCTGTTATGAAAGTTTTCCTTTCCACTGTTGCATCTGTGCTCACTTAGGATATGAAACTGCGATGGAGAGAAAACTTGCTGTCTCCTTAGATACATAGTTAACTGATTTTTATACAGGTAGTCCTCGACTTACGGCGTAGATCCGTTCTCACGCGGCGTCGTAAACCGATTTTCGACGTAAGTCCATGGTGATGGCCTTCCATTTTCCTCGATGCACTGCCATCAGAAGAGTCCTCCTTGCATTTTGGGAGCCATAATGAAAGGCTAATGGCCTACTGAGATGCTAGTGACGCCGTCCTCCTCCGTACAGTACTGTATTCCTCCGCCGCTGCACCGTGTACTGTATACTTCCGTATTCTACCGCCGCTGCGTATTTTCAACGCAAGTCCATGGTGATGGCCTTCCTTTTCCTCGATGCACTGCTATCAGAAGAGTCCTCCTTGCGTTTTGGGAGCCATGATGAAGGGCTAACGAAGGGCTAATGGCCTACTGGGATGATAGTGACGCCATCCTCCTCTGTACAGTACTGTTTTCCTCTGCCGCTGCACCGCGTCCTGTATTCTTCCGCCGCTATGCTGCCGCATTACGACGTTTAACGTCATAAAACTGTCATAAAACCGACGTAAGAACAACGTAAAAACAACGTAAAACCGATGTAACCGCGTAACTTGAATAAGGGAGATGTGTCGTAACGTTGTAAGACGAGACCGTCGTAACCCGACACCGTCGTAACCCGAGGACTACCTGTATATGTGAATGTTTTTTCCCCACTTAGACTACTTCTGTTGTGAGTTGGCGTTATATAAATAAACCGAATTGAAATGAATATAGCATTTATTGTGTCAGACGAACAACATTTTATCACCATGATGAATAATTTCTTGAACTATGTGAACACTGAGGACAGATTTTTCTCCATCTTGACAAAACAGTTTAATATTATTATGAATACAAAAGTCAATTTTCTCATGACGTAGCTTTTAAAAAAGGTATCTTCTTGAGAAAACAAAATTTTATTTGCTTTAGTATTTACACATAACTTGGTTATTTTAAGAGACTGGGATGGTTCAGACAACACGGTGGCTCAGTTGGTAGAGCTGCCGCCACTCAGCAAGGTTGTCGACAGAGCGAATCCCAGACGGGGGTTTTTTCTGGGTAGAGTTTGCATGTTCTCTCCATGCTGTAGGTTTTCTCCGGGTACTCCGGTTTCCTCCTACAAACCAAAAACATGTGGCTGATTGGTAACTCTAAATTGTCCTAGGTGAGAGTGAGAGAGTGAATGGTTGTCTTGTTTGTCTCTGTGTCCCTGTGATAGACTGCAGACCTGTCCAGGGTGTCCCCCACCTCTCGCACTGTGACTGCTGGATAGGGGCGCCAGTGACCCCCCCACGACCCAGAAATGAAGAAGCGGGTAAAAGAGGATGGATGGACAAATGGTAGGTGTGTGGTTGGTTAGTTGAATGGATGGTGGATGGATACATTGGCAGGTGGGTAGTTGGTTGGTTGGATGGATTGATGGATGGATGCATGGATAAATTGACAGGTTAGTGGTTGGTTGGTTGGATGGATAAATGGTTAGGTGGGTGGTTGGATTCATCATTTGTGATTTTGAGAAAATAACATCTAAATCAATAAAAGCAGGTACAGCCATTTTTCTAAAGCTGAGCTTGACTGAATAAAACTGGCATGCAGAGGTTAGTCACTTCCCTGACCTTCCAAACACCACAACAAAGCCAAAGATTGAGTAATTGTGTATAAGAATTGAAATACTGGCATCATTTTGTGGTTCTGTGTGTTTCTGGAACAAACTAAGAAAAAAGAGTGAAATACAGCTGATGGGAAATCGTTCTTTCTATTGCCGGGGTTGGGGGTGGGGTGGGGGGACTTCTGAACATGAGTTTATGATCTTGTACTAATTATCCTTGTTATTTAATCTAAATTCTGATTTATATTAGCCATTAATTTCCATTTACAACAAACTTCCTGCTCTGATCCGTTTGCCACCGCAGTAAACAGACTTTGATCTGAAGGTCTACATGTACCAGTCCGCAAACTACTCTTTCAAAGTAAAAGCAGAAAACCAGAGCAGACATTTTTGTGAGTGTTCAAACAACCGAGACGCAACAACCGGACAAAACTAGACGTTTCCTTTTTGTCTCTTTAACCAAAAAAGGGAGAGTCCAGGCCACAGTTTATTTCTCTCTGCCATGTTGTTTATTTGGCTACATGCAAGATACTACACAAGCGATACGTCACTGGAGACATTTCATTCAGCCGTGTTCCTGCGTGGCGAACTGAAGCTAAACAAGCTCAGAACATGATCCCGTTGGCTCAGGCAACGGTAGGCGGTTTACAACTCGACGGCGTTTTGGTAAATTGAAAAACAGTTTGAAATGTTTTAAATGTACTGCTTCCATCTGTGGCTTCTTCCCATTTTATTAAATGCAACACCATCTTTAACACACTCTAAAATTGACAAGAGTTGTAGATATTTTTGTATTTAAGCTTGGTTAGCTGTGGCAGCCATCTTGAATTTATTTGGCTTCAAAAGTTAGCTGTAGACAAAACTAAAGGTTACTTATGAAATACAATACACTAGTTCTAATATTTTGCTAATGACATACAAACAAGTAGACATAAAGGCAATTACACAATTTCACCCCTTTCACTTTCAAAATGTAGATCAGGCCAAACTTGATTATCTTGATTCTCCAAGAATATTTAATGAGCACCTCATTAAAGGGCTTTATTTCACCACAATTGTCTTTTTGTTCTAAAGTGGATCCAGTTAGGTCTTTTTCTAGGATAATGAGTTACAATAACACTTAATTTCCCTTTGGGATTAATAAAGTATTTATGAACTAATGGGGGAAATGCGAATGAGTAATTGTTTGCAAATGAAGGTTGCATATTTTTCATTTGCTTTATTACAACAGTATTTGGGCCACTCATAAGAATACAAAACAATTCATTTAGCAATTACAAATCAAGTTGTGATGAAAGTTATGTTAAAAATAAAGTTTATAAGACAAAAAGTCAAAATAAGAGAAGTTAAATATTAAAGGGGGAAATTTTAATTGGTTGATGGTAAGATGGTATGATTGATATAATTTTATTTATTTTTTTCCCCAGAAAAAAAAAAAAAAAGGAAAATTTGTACTTTAGCTCAAATATTGTGTCTCAAGCTGTACACAATCTGTAAATAACTTCTCAAAGTTCCTAATTAAAATAAATTAATGCTTTTTTTTTTTCCTTAGCTTCAAATATCTTCAGGTCAACATTATGTCCCATTAGGAAATACTAATTTGACTTTTCCCCAACATTTGTGATTTTTTTTTTTTTTTGTCAATATGGTGATTTTTGAAATACTCTATTTTTATGCATTGCACCCTTAAAGCATTTCAGTTATAATCCCCAAACTAAAAATAATAAATATACACATTTGTCATTGGCGTGATTTTTTTATACCGTCCAACAACGGTACGGGAATGATTGTTGTCACATGGCAGCAGAATAGTTTTCTGAAACAATTGAAGACGTTTGCAGATGCTGCTGAGGAAAAAATAATTTATTCAAATTTTTATTTCACTTCATTTGTTGCTGAATCTTAAATCAACCAGGATTGTGATGAATCCAGGACAATTTTTATTTTTATAAAAGCACAAAAAAAATAATTTGGTGTCGGATTTATTCAAAAAATAATAAAATACAGTAAAAAAAAATTGTAGGCCTATTTTTAGTTTAATTAAGCATTAGGTTTTATTTGCTGGTTTATTTTTTTGATGACACCAACTAAACAGGTTTGTTTGAGTCTGTGGAAATCAACCGGAGTATCCGGTAAAAACCCATGCACAAGAATATGCAAACTCCACACAGAAAGGTTCATGAGACTGGGACAGTTACAAAATTCTGACTTTAAAAAGAAAGAAACAATGTTACTTTAATAATAATAATAATAATTTCCATACAGTCATCTTAATTCCTCAGCTTTCATTTTTATGAAGTGGGTTATAGCTGTTTTAAAGACGGGCAAACGATTCAGGTAAAAAAAAATAAATAAATAAAAAAAAAACAATTAGATCAATGAAACTAGTCTGTTCTTGCAGGAATAAAAAAGTTAAATATCCTATTTTATGGAACAAGTTTCCCCTGAAAGGATAAATCTCCTGTGATTATGAACCTAAACTTTTTGGCTTTCGGAACCAGCTCCGGTAGTCTGCTGCTTTTGATCTAGAATGAAGAGAGATTCCAGCTTTGTCAGGTCAGCCTCAAATGATCCTAATAACTTTTTTATTGATTATTTAAAAGCGCATGGCAGGCCTCAGTCATCGACCTGCTTCGTCTAACTCAAATCCCAACTGTTTGATTTTAAAGATTTCGGGCCTTAACGGTAGAACAGCCAACATCTATAAAATGAACAGGCTTAATATTTGTATCAGTAAGGAAAATGATGATAAAGCCATTTAAAAATATTACAGACATGAGGTCCAGTTGTTAAAGAGTGGTAAGTTTTTAGGCTGCTGGTTTGAAACGAAGCCAACGACAGTTTTATATCCAACACGAGGTGCAGGTCATCGTTTGTTGCGGCTTCCAAGGTCTGAATGAAAAATATGTCGAAACAAGAGCCACCACATCTGGTTGAAAGATAGATGGAGTATAGTCTTTTCCATTTCTATTTGAAGTGCAGAGCGGCTCATCCAAAACCACTCGCAGCAAATGAAAAACCACGCAAGAAGTTTGGAAACACATGAAGAGGTACGCCCGACTCATTAATCTAAATTCATTATTGTACTAAAGTTGAGTTTGGTTTGAAATTGGTGTTTACAGTATTTAATAAAGTATTTCCTATTAGCCGTTTGTCTTGTAGTAAATATAAAATCTTACAAAGCAAACACTGACAAAATACTCATTCCCTTCTTTTGGCTGCTCTCTTCTTTAGGGGTCACCACAGAGAACTAACTCGCACAAAGACTTGACAATTGATTTTACGCTGGATGTCCTTCCTCATGCAATCACAGACTACAGAGCTACCACAGCCCTCTGTGTGGACCACGGAGCTGCCATCTAGGGTGCCTGGGGGGAGTTGATGGTAGGGGTTAAGGGCCTTACTCATGGGCCCAGAGTGGAGCAAATGAGGGTGGAGGCTGGTGTGGGTGTTTCACCTTTACCATCACATTTTGATGTTGGCGTTGAATAGACAGAGAGTCTAACCGGTGACCTTCCCATCACAGGCCCACCTTCTCTAACCTCTACGCCACCACTCTCCCAAATTAATCCCCAAAATAACATTCATTACCACTTTACCTAAAACTTATTTCTGTGTATCATAAAATAATACAAAGTCCAAACATTCACCCAACAAAGAATGTTTATTACTTGCCAACATGTTTCCATTTGTGTCTATATAGTTCATAATAGGTCCAAGTATTGCCTAAAATTTGGCGTATTGTTTTTGTACTACTAGTGCTTAGTATATTTTTAGTTAATGCTTTTCTTAGATCTTATTACTGTTTTTCTTTTACATTTTATACTTTTGTTGGAAGTAACTGGAACCCTGTGTACACAGTTTCGTTCCACCTCATGTACCACGTGATGCGAATGACAACAAAGAACCTTGAATCCTTGAAAAGCAAACAGTAGATAGCAATGTCAGAAGCTTAAACAAAATGGTTTAGGCTAGAGATGTTTAATCTAGGATCTCAAGGGCCATTCTCCTGTATGTTTTACATCTCCCGGTCCATCCACACCTGATTCAATGGTTGAATTACCTCTTCATGTTTTGCATTAGCTTGTTAATAACCCATTGATTCAAATCAGGTGTGCTGGAGCAGAGAAACATAAAACATGCAGGATAGTGGCCCTTGAGGAACAAAGGCCTCATGTACAAAGACGCGTAGATTTCCTACTGAAACATGGCATATGCTTAAATCGAGAAAACAGTGCATGCACAAATAAATCCAGGTGTATTAAACTGTGCATGAATCCAAGCACACATCCTTTGTACATCCCAATCAACATGGAATTGAGCGCACATGAGGGAATACCAAACTCCTCCTTTGACACGCCTCCATTTAAATATGCAAGTAGCCTGTACCTGAGGAGTCTCCTCGCTGCACTATCAAAAAGGATGTCTACACACAGGGGAAAAAGGAACTTCATGTAATGTGCAGACCCTGGCACACTGTGCCAGTGTCAACTGGCACAGTCCCAATCTGTCTGCCAGCTCCCTCTGGAATGCCCCTGTTGCCAAGAACCCCAGTGTGGTCAGCAGCTGTATGTGCATGGGCAGCGCACGACTCCTCGTTGTGTCCGACTCCAAGACCAGCCATGGCTCCAAGCACAGTTCCAAAAGGATTGCCCTTGGAAGCCTAAAACAGCCAATGAGCCAGCTGTCATTGTGGGCCAGAGAAGCCTCTCTGTGTAAATACACACACTCTGCGTATTGCACAATTTGCTAAATCCTCTAATAAGGCTAAACCAATATTTTCTGCACTACTTTGCAAATTATTTTATATCTGCTCGTCTAATTGCATACATGTGGATGTATTAATTATTCACAATTTCCCAGTATCACTTCAAAGTGTTGCCAACGGAACAATAACCATAGAAATAGGCGTATGCCAACCATGAAGTTGGCGAGGGGCTGCACGCATTTCCACACTCATTGCATACATCTGAAGTTTTCAGTGTAAAAGGGCATTCGCCACATTTGTGTACACGCCTTTTGTACATGAGGCCGCAGGACTGGACACCCCTGGTTTCTAGCTTACATTAGTCGCCTGAATGACAGTTTCCACATTCATAGGAGCCACTATTCAAATCCCTCGGCTACATTGGTGTACCACTTGTTTTAAGTAATATATGTGCTTGTGTGTCTGCTACCATGAAGCACTGTTGAGTAAAGCTGCAACATCCTATAGACACCACAGAGGGGCATTTAACATTCCACACTAATGAACTGCTGCACTTCCTTCAATGTTGTAAATGGACTGTACTGATATGGCACCTTTCTATCTTATCAAGACACTCAAAGCGCTTTACACTATAATCTGTGTCCTCATTTACCCATTCATACAGCACTCTACTAGATCTCTACAAATATCAGTCAGTGCTTTATCACATTCATACACTGATGGGACACACATCAGAGGCAATGAGGGGTTCAGTAGCTTGCCCAGGGACACTTCATGTGACTGCTGGTGGATTTGAACCCCCAACTCTTGCATTGGAGTACAACTGCTCTAACCACTCAGCCACAGCCGCCCAACAACAAACTTCGTTTCAGCTGCAGAAAATTAAGGTTTATTTGTGAGTATATCAGTAAACATGAAAACTTTTATTGGAATGAATGGTTGCCAGTACCAGTATTACTAATCAGAGTTCAGTATTTAACAGACGTCAGCTTGCCAGGTATCATGTGTATCTTTGTGTGTTTACACCCACGAGCGTTTGATCAAGCTCACACTTCATGCGTCTTTCTGTGGTAAACAGACCAATAAAACTAGAAATGAAGAATGCTGTGACAAAAGAACTGGTTATAAAAAGGCCACATTGTGAATCATTTTATTGATCATAGTGAGCAACTTAACCAGTGGCGCCTCCGGAAACGTTTAATGGGGTGGGCCATGTGGGGGCCACTGAAAATCCTGGAGGGCACAACAAAACCAAAAGCCAGGGCGGCATTTCAGGCAAGTTGTTATATTGTCCTAATGTGTTGGTTATTTGACACAAACAGCATTATAGAGTTACCTTTTGATAAACAAATGTCTAATTTTTTTCTATACAATCAATTTCATTTATTGAGACAAGTACCATCACTACTCAACTTATTTTAACTTGTCTCCTAAATAAAAATATTATGCTTATTACCTCTGGAGAACATTTGTTTTAGACTGGTTGTCCTTATTCAGGGGCACAAGATTTTAAGTCTTATATTTAAGGGCTTAGGGTCCACTGTTCAGGAAAATGGGAAATGTGGTAAAGACATGAAAAGGAGAGACCAGGCAGGATGGAGTGGATGGAGAAAAGTTTCAGGAGTGATTTGTGACAAAAAGGTGTCAGCAAAGGTCAAAGGAA